>VYZV01026179.1:0-27365 GCA_013401275.1 Pandion haliaetus | reverse complement strand
ATAGTGCTAGATCTATACTAATTCAATCTTTCCCCTGTTTTGCAGAGTATCCAAAGCTGAGCAGGCTGTTAGGAGGGGAGGGTGCAAGGACACTCCAGGGCAGTCTGTAGGCTAGTGATAAGGTGCAGGAACACAGGGTCTGTTTCTGACACAAGTAGAGGGGCACACATCTCTGCATCACGTGACCAAATATTTTGTACTGTAGACCATGCTTTATGAAAGCCACTACAGTATTCTGATTTGAACTCTCTACTCTTCAATTCTATGAAGAAGCACTATCCTTCTGATGAAGTAACTTTGGTTTTGCTTGCTTTCTTATTTGGATATTTTCCTAATTGAACCTAAATGTCATATAATGGGGGAACACTCTAGTTTTGGAGGAAAATAAAAGCATTAATTTAAAATATTTAGCTCAAAAGTGGAGTCAGTTGTTTTAGTTTTGTTTTGTTTTCGTCTAGGGAACATGCTGGTGATTTAAAATGCAGACAGGCTTCCTGAAAGAGGTACTAAAATGATTCTAGTCACTCTAATATTTATCATTCTGGTCTTTTACTATACAATACAGAATCTGATAGTAGAGTGTAGCTACTACTATAGTGAAGAATTTTGTTCTACAAGACTTTAGTTTTGGTGAGCATTTTACTACTGTCCCTTCTGTCACTTCCTCCCATTAACCCATATCAAGAATTAGCTCTAAGTGTGACCCCAGATCTCTCAGGTTTAATTATCATTTGTTATGTGAGGCACTGTTGACTCAGGACACAAAATGCTTAATTTGTCCTGAGCTGCAGTTTTCAAACATAAATGTGCCTCTTATGGGGCAGTTCCTTAATATAACTAAGTAGCTAAACTGATTCTTGAAAAAAGTAGAGCTCATCAGCCTGAAGCTTTCTGTAGCCAAGATCACCTCCACAGCAGCTGCTTACCTGCAGGAGCCTTTACTGGTCCTGTGAGAGGGACAGACCTTCAGCATCATTGTTCTGTTGAGAGATGAGCCAGAATTCAAGCAGGTAGCTTCTCCTTCAGCACAGTCAGATATTGAGCAAAATGTCTAAGTTCTTAGTGTGTTTCTTCTAATTCAGGAACTTCATCTTATCCATCAAAATGAGTAACCCATTAATGCTCATTATTAATCAACAGTATATTTTGTTGTAAATTAAGTGGACCAAAACCTTTGTCTGCCATTAGTTTTTTCAGAGAGACAGAGTTACTGAGGTCATGTGCTAAATTTCTTCAAAATTGAACCTTGGATTTTAATTTAAATAAGTCCATACTCTTCCCTGTTTTTTCTAGACCGCATTTGTCCAAAAGCACGGACATCTTACTTAGTCTTGGCAGACAACTATTTCATGCAAGTATAACAAAAACCACTTACACAGATCTTGGGGTACTTTGTCTTTTGCTGAAAAGTAACAGGGTTTGTACAAAATATCTGATTGTATGTGAAACTATCTTAAATAGTGCTATGAAGTGATTATGGAGGGTTATTTGAGTAGCTTATCATCTGGAAGGGCACAGACCAAACAGATTTCTACAAGTACTTTCAGAAGATTTCTTGTACTTACGTGAAAGCAGCTATTTCAAAGATGGATCTTCACTAAACTTTATTTTATTATGGAGCTACTGTGTAATCTTTATTTACATTTCGAAAACCTCTATCTTGCAATGTGATGGTCAGTCCAGACTGTAAGCACCAGCAAGCACATCATCTTGAAGGAAGCTGTAAGAAAAGCAAGGAGGAAGGAGCGTGTTAGAAAGGAGAGGAATCCAGTTCTCTTTGGCAAGTTGGACAGTTTTATGGAAGATTTGGCTTGTAATGAAAGACTTCTCTGTCCCCTCCTTCTCAACACTAGATTTGGGACTATGACTACAAGCTATTTGACTTCAAAATAACCAGGTATATGTCGACAGAAATGAGGAAACTGGATCTGCTGCCATGGTATGTGTACACGGAAAATCGCATCATCTTTGATGATGAATTTGTTGAATTTTGACAAGAAACTGATTGGAAACATGAGAGCTTTTAACTTGCATATGAAAAATCAGATGCTGAATACAAGGAGGGTCTGACTTTTTTTTGTTTTTTTTTTTTTTCTTCTCTACATTCTTAGTTATTTTTTTTATTCCTTTTGTATTATCATGGATAAAAATTAAACGTGTTGGACCATACGAGCCTTAATTTATGCTTCCTGATGACAGATGAAGGTATTAGATGTCTGCTGCAATTAAGCTTGTGTACAGTAGATGCCAGTAGAGGTCTACTGAGTCAAAATAGAAATATGACCAGCATTTCCATAGCAACAACTTCCTCTTGGCAGTCCTATTTATAGAAGCGCTGCAGTCCCAGCCTTAGTACTGCTCTCGGAGGGCCTCAGTAGTAAGGGTTAACCTTTTTAGAAAAAATGTACACATAAAGGTACACTAAGACTGCATGGGTTTACTTTCCTGTGTTTTATGAAACAGTGAAATTATTGGTTGTGTTTGTTTTGTTTATAACATTTTGAAAAATAGTTGTTTCAAAATGGAAAGCCATTAAATCTGTAAGGTGGGAGCAAATACTGCTCTCCCTTCCGTGTATTTAAAAAGAAATGCAAGCTAGTGGCATAATGCTGGACATATAGTGAAAATCAAAATATATCTGCTTTTTCAGGAAGCCTTTTTCTGCCTCTATTTCTACCCATAATTCTTTCTGAAATATGCATGCCTGGCAAGACTCAAAATGGATTGTGTTAGATTACATAATTTCTGATGAAAATATTATTTTCTTTTTTTTTTTTCAGTTTGAAATGGCTATCTCTATACTTTTTTTTACGTCCTTTTCTCTCAGCCTTTATAAAACAACTAGAAAAAGACCATACATATTTCCTCAGGCTTATAGCACAGAATGCTTCAGGTTCTTTAGTATATAAATGCTTATAAACTTTTGTATTTTCTAATTGAAAATTAGACAAATTATTTTCTTTTTCCTAAAAGTGTTGGCTGCATTTTTCAACTTACAAATATTTTATTGGTCAATATGAGACCTAAATTCAGCAAGATCCTCAGGCTTTTAAAAGTGGAGGAACCCTCACTAACACTTCGTATCAAATTATTGCTCACTCCTTCTGTAATAAATAATAAATACTGAAGTTGGACTTCCATTGTTGAAATAACTGATGCATAAAGGAAAAGATAGGCTTTATCAAACCATCAGTTTTTAAAGCAAATAAATAAACTGTCTTTAACCTCTAGAAAAAAGCTCTTTATTATTCATTTATAAGGGTTTTTTCAGTTATTTTTCCATAGATTACAAACAAAATAAATATGGAGAAAATGTTGCAGTATGTCTTTTTTACTTGTGAATGAAGGCCAGTGCTGAAAAGGAGAAATACTGATTTTAAATATTTAAATAAGAAGATAGAAAATAATATTTTTAGTTAGCCCTTGAAGAGAAGTAGAACATGTGTAAACAGGCAGATTAATATTCAGCTTTGTAGGTAACCAGGAAAATAGTGTGTTTCAAGATTTGGAATTAGGATCTAAATTTTAGTTACATGTAGGTGATCTGAAATTTATTTTGCATCATGGATCCATTTTTCAAGGTCCTGTCAAGGAATACAGTTAATTGTCTTAAAAACTCCTGTAAGTTTTTGATTGATTGCAAGATATTCATGGTTAACCTTCATTAAATACTAGAGAAGAGACTCCCAGTTTTGACAGTATGAGGGAATTTCGGTTCTGTATATGAAACTAAGAAGTATGGCATTAGATCCTAGAAGTAAAAAAAATACAGTTCGAAGATACGTAGGTGTGCTGTAGTTCTTAATGTTTTTCTATTTTGTACTTCTTTACAATTTGGGAATTTCATGGTAACTTTACTTGGGGAACATTTTAAATATTTTAAAATTATAATATGTGCATTTTTATGTATTCAATTAAGGCAGGACTGTACAAATCATGCCGTTACTCAGCCATCTAGGCTCTTCAAGGAAAGGAGGGTGCTGTCTTTCTCAATCCTTAATTTTTAAGGCTTGACTGGTAGGGTAGAATTGCATCTTAAAAATTGAGAAATCATATTTTAGCAGAGATTATTAAAAAGAAATTGTCCACGTAGTTACCTTGTTCTTGATTCTTTTTCAGCAAGCTGAAAGAGTCTGTGGCTGGGTTATAGTGCTGTGTGTTGTTACCTATGGTTGAGAGAGATAGTCTGGGCATCAGCTACTGGGAAATGCACACAAGGTTATGGGTTGGCCACGAGGAAAAGGGTAAATGATTTTGTTGCCTTTATTAGATTAGAAGACCACAATGTTAGCCCTTTTCTATAGCTATCATCATTATGTTGTTTTTTATAAATTTGTGGGAGAGTACCTTACAAATTTTTACTGAAATATTATTTATCAAAATACTATAACTTACACATGTAATGTTCACGTTCATAGCTGAATCTCTTGCCCACCTCTCTGGGCTTTTTAATGTGTTTTAAAATATTGCCAAGATTTAGTGGCTAGAATTTAGTGAAAATAAAATTTCTGCCTAAAGGAATTTCTTAACATTTCAGTGTTGACTTTGGCTGCAAGAAGTTGGAGCTTTGTTATCTTTTGTAGAACAGAAATTTTAGAAACCAGTTAGAAACACTGAAGTAACTCTCCTATTTTTTCTATGTTACTAACACTTTCCTTAAATTGTATGCCTGGCTGGTTTGAACTGAGTTTGTTTGGGAGTGCTTTGGAAGAGGTGGAGCTCTGCAGGCAAATGGAACCACCGCGCTGGCACTGAGCCCCTGCCCCCGTGTTGCTCAGTCAGGCACCAGGGTTGTCAGCTCCCCGGCATACACCAGGTAGCACACACACTGTGTAGCCTCGGCAGCTGGGGTTTATTTTGCAATAAATATGAACAAAGAGGGGATTTTCAGCACTGCCCAGCTGGGGAGACTAATAGGAGACCTGGATGGCAACTGACTAGTCTTAATGTCTTCAAACATTGTTTTTTAAATAATTCACCTGAAGTAGGCCAATTTTTTGCAACAGAAAGGTTTCCCAGGCCACAGAGACTGTAGAGTAAAAGTTACTCGTGAAAATTAAATGCATCCTAATCAGGCCCGATATTATATGGGTCATACCTGTGCACAGAGGTTGACACACACCTGAACTGACTTTTGTAGCATTGAGTTGGCAGAACATCTGGATGTTCGTGGTCTGGCTGGAGGACAGCCAGCTTTTGCTCTTTTGGGAGGGCATATGAACTTAACCGCAAGCACTGCACAGCTTTAGATCAAAGCTGGCTCAGGTTCTTCGTCCAGCTCGGAGCATGAGTGAGATGACCTCAAGTCTGTTTGCACATGTCTGTATAAGCATTTAATTGTATTTAAAGATTTACAAACTGTTCTAAGGAAAAGCAGTACTGGCTAGCAAGTGGAAATCCTAGGACAAGCAGAGCCACAGAATTTTGCCTTTGAAAGCACCATCCATTGCTGATTCGTGAGCTTTTGGGCGGTAAAATACTATGTCGGAGCTTGTGGATTCTGTGCTTCACATATAACATAAAATACTTGGTGTGGATAAATTAATGTTGCATAGATTCAGAAGATTAGTATGTCGGTAAAATGAGAGATTAAATAGAAGCAAATAGGAGGTTCCACCTTTAAAAATCATGGACTTCATTTGAAGACATTGAAGTCCACGTGGGATGTGGGCTTCACAGAAAGTCAGTGTGGTAGTATTTTGTATTATCATTAGGCAATGCCAATCAATGCCAAAAATTTCCTGGATTAGGAAAGCGTATTACTATCTATGTAAAAATATGACTAGTACTTTCTTTTCATGTTTTGCATGTGGAGAACTTCCGTAACAGTGTTCGCTGGCAGTAGTTTGTAAAATTCTGGCAAATCCAGGTTTTCTCTTGGGATATCTTATAACAATCCCTTTTTGATAACCTGTTTTCACTTAAACCAGTTCAATTCTGTGATCTCAGAGGATGGATGTTTCCGCTTCCTATTTTTGGCACCTAATTCAAGCATCCAGGTTAGTCACTTGCATGCATTCAGAGCTCTGAATTTTGGTGGGCAGAGTTGCTCTCTGACAGTTCCCACGTTTCTCCATTGACTCTGGCAGGTTGGCAGACTCTAACTTACATGATATGAAGTGACGTGAATTTTGTAAATTAACAATTACCCTCTTTCAAATCAAGGAAATGAAATGGTTTAGTTGAAGAGTTGTGTGAAAGATAAGATGACAGTACTGTAAAGGCTCAGAACCACGGCAGAGGAGAGAGACAAGACCAGCACACCATCATACCAGGTGTCTTTGTTTGCTGGAGAAAACAGTGAAGGTCAGAGAAAATAATAGTCTTTTGGAAGGATTCCCTGGATGCCCAGAGACTTGCAGCAAGCTACAGGGGAGCATGGCTGTACAATTCCAGAGGGGCTCTTCCAGCCCCGGAAGGTTCACCAGGCAGGGAAATAAGCATTTTGTTCTTGTCCAAGTATTTCTTATACTGCTGTATGGAAGGTGGCATAGCATTACTCTATCATAAAGTGTTTGATTACATATGGCAAATAATATATCCCCTGTGCCTGTTTGTGACCCCTGATAAGGCAAACAGATCCCCATGGTCTTCACTACCTCTTGTTTCTGGCAGCAGAGCCATGAACCAATGGGATGTCATGGAAGTCAGCATTGATCTTACAACAAAGCAGGTGAAAGGCTGGAAGGTGTAAGGTGAAAAAGGACCTGTAATGGGCTGGTATCCAGGGGGTGTTGCAGCACCTGACCCTGACAGGGGAGAGCAGCCTGGTCACCAACAAGACAGCAGGTGTTCATCCAGCTGTGCAAACTGGTGTGTAAAATGTAAGCATTTAGTCAGTTGGTTCCAAATTTTGAACAGGTGCTGGAGAAAGAAACTACGTTTTCAGAGTGTATCTGGAGCCTGAAGGCAAAGGGCGTTTCTGTGCTCTGCGTAGGGTCTAGAAATTTAAACCGTTCTGTTGACTGAGGCCAATTACAGTAAGTCTAGAAGTGCCCATTAGGAGGAATGTAGCCAAATCTGTCACCTCTGTCCCTCAGCATTTTTTTAATTTTATCGTCATCATAGGCAGTTTGTCATGATGTGTTTTTTTCTGAAGCACAGATCTGTTATGAAATAGTTATGTAATGTCCAAGGATGGATATCTGCTGACATTTGAAAACTATTCAGTGAGAAGTAGAGTGGTGAAAAATGAGAGGTATGTCTTTAACACCTGTTGACTGCAAGACAGGAGACAGATTGTGGAAAAGTTATTTCAATCTTTCTTAAGAATAGCCTAAATTTTTAAGCTGCCACATCTTATATGTGCAGATAATATACTGGGAAACCTGCCTAATGTATGTGTTTCCATTTTCACAAAATGAATATTTAGTATTACCCATTGTAAGCATGCAAAATTACATAATTTGGAAGTTAATATAATTTAATGTTAAATACAGGTTTAAATTTATTTTCCTTATGTTTTGCACCATTAAAAATTATGCTTTCTAGACTTACTCTACAGTTGAAAATACTCTTAATTTCTTGTGGGTGAAAAAACTTATTTACGCAATTCCAGGAGAAGTGCACGCAAAGCTTTTACATAAGCAAGTCGGGAGCTGGTGACTGTGACTTTGTGACTGTCCTTCCAGCTGCTTTTGGGGTTGGGAGAGTGAGCACACTGCTAGATAGGGATCTGCCAGCGCTGGTTGTTCTGGTACTTTACTCGTGAAAAAATTAAATGCATTTGTTTCATTCTTGGAGTAAGTAGAACCCAGTTTGGATAAGTATAATGCAGTTGTGTTTGTATGTATGTTAGAATTCAACTTTTTCAATCTGTTTTTTTTCAAAGGAGGAAAATAATTCTTTTTTTTCCCTGCCCAATAATAAAATGATAAGTAACTTTCTTGCTTAGAAAGTTGTTTAGTTGAAAACATGAGATTACTAATGATTAGATTACAGCTCGTTATGTTTGTTATGATGATGATAGTACTCCATCTTAGTAACAGGGGAAGAACTGCAGAATAGTCACTTTTCTTTTTTCACGCATGGTTGTGGTAAATTAAAAAAAACATATCTGCCTTCTGATCTTTATTTCTGAACAAGTTGTTTATAGTATTTTAAGGTAAAATTAATATTTAAATATAAAATGCGATGCATTAAAAAGCTGTGAAAACATATGCTAGAGCAATTATTGCATATCTTAAAAAAAAACAACACCACTTTTCAAATAACATGAAAAGAGACTTTTAGCAGTATCAACCAGTATATTATAGAGCTTTTCTTAACAGGAAGTAGAAGAGAGTAGTGGTTAGAAAACACTGCATACAGGAAGCTTGACACATGCATAGCTTTTAGTGGCTCTGGGTTGTCCAGCTCCCTTTAGATATTTTCTCTTTTGCTTTTGTAAAAGTCGCCAGTGTGTATAGATGGCAGCTCAGAGAGAGGTACCTTGTAACCAGTGCACAGGGACAGCCACAGCGCTGCAGAGACTGGAAGGTTTTGCTAATCGCCTTTTCCATAGGCATTCAAAGAGTGGCGCGCATGAACAGAGAGCGGCTCTGGAAAATGAGAGCCAACATTGCTCTGAACTTGCTGTCCTATGGGACAAATCAAGTAAGTATGGGTTTTTCTTTGTTTTATAGATATTGGCTCTTTAGTTTGCCTAGTAAGTGAAGAACCTGCATGTTTGTAATCAATATGAACACTGATCTGTGATACGTTCCAGGGGCAGTTTTACAATTCCTTAACGAAAGGTATTAATTTGAAGAACAGCATATTGCATCAGGCAGGGGGAGATGGGGGGCTGGTTCATGGACTGGTGGCTGGCAGGAGAATTTATCCCACATCCCTTCTTTTCTCTTAAAGCACAGTTGATCCAAATTTTTGCTTCTAAATTACTTCCTTTATTTTCAGATTAAATGAGCTAATTCAGCAGAAGTAGAAAACTCAAAGATTGTAATGTTTAAACTTTTGAATAGGCAAACATTGCTGCACAGATTAAACTTCTAATTACAGGGCATTTTATCATTCATCATTTTATTTTAGGGATATATACATCAGAACACTCTATACAGTGGTAAACAATATAAAATGGTGTTTGGTTTTAACTGTTATGTATTTAGTGTGGGAATGCTGACTATCATTAGCTTTCATTTCTTAATTAGTGAACAGTTTACAGTATTATTTGTATGGATTAAAACTTTTCATGATTGCATTTTGGGTAGTAAAAGTGAGAGATTTAAAAAAATACCACAATCTAAATAAATTGACGTTTGATTTTAATTTTTTCCTTTTAAAGCCATGCATCATTTTGCAAAGCAGTTATTGTCTCTGTTGTTAAATAATCATTTTAAAATGTTACAATATGGTAATTGATGATAATTTTGTTCCACATTTCAGATTCATTGATAGATTTGAGATAGCATGATTTTTTCAGTTGAAAATAGTCCTTATTGGAAATGCTCAGCATCACAGTGTTACCATGAAGAAAATCAGTGTTTATACATCTCCCTACTTGCAATTTAAAATATTATATGGGTAGGGAGTGAATCTGCTCTCAGAGGATAAGCAGTAAACATGGAAACAAAAAAAGTGTTAATGCATTGACCTAAAATAGATCAAATCTAGGTCTTCCAAATGAGATGGAAAAGGATCGACTAGTTTTGTTGGGAAGATAAATGATGAAAGCGCATAAATTCTGAGCTTCCACTTCTCCAAAATATTTTCAGCTTGGTAAAAATAGATGCATACTTGTGTTTATGTAGAAGCTTTTTTATGTAAATAGCTATTTGAAAAAATAACACGGAAGCTTTTTTGTTTATATAACATGAAGAAAAAAATGTTATCGACCTACTGACACTTAGACATTGTGACCTGTTTGTGTACAAGTTTCTACTATTTTTTTCCCCTCTATTTAAGGCAGGCTTCCTCGTATGACATGCTTGATGAGGAAATGGACTGTCGTGTCTCTTGATGATAAACATGGTGAAAATGGCTGTTCCGTGAATGCTATTTTAAGGCATAATTAAGCACAGTGGTTGCATGCAGTTTTTCTGAGCCAGAGTTACTGAGCTGGTAGCTGAATGGTGGTTGATTGTGTAGCTTTGGTTTTGGGGTGAAATTCTGAATCTCTATCCTAAACCTCTACTCTCAATTTGTAGATTATTTTTAAAAAATAATAAATAAAAATGCTGTAGGTATACATGGGCTAAGTCTACATTTCAGTATTCTCATTTCACTACCACTGTAGCCAAAGGAGTGACAGAGAAGATAAGGAGTACAGTGGAGGGAGTATTTCTGTCTACTACTGACTCCTAATAATATCTCCAGGAAAATATATCATCTGTGAAAATTCTTTGTGAAAAATGAATGGAAACAAGTTTGGTTTTACCTGAGAGTTCAATGCCATAGAATTGCATAAGGTCACTGAATTCAGATTGTAGATTAATTTCACAGGAAATTTAATGAATAAGCAGTGTTTTAGAAACTTACTGGTGTTTGTCTTGTAAGGATAGTTGAATATTCTCAACTATTCTACCCATATCACTGCAACTTAGAAATGTTGGTGTAAGATTTTAGGTGAAGCTACGTAGCAGACAGCGTGAATTACTCTTGAAGTTCGAGGCAAAAGCAGTCTTTTTCATTCCTGAAAAAAGTTTGGAAAGTGACTGCTCAGAATTTTTGTTGGTTTAGGTTTGAGGTAGAATCCATTCGAGAAGGAAGTTAATATATTTATACTGTCTGCTGTAATGAAATACTGTAAACAGGTCTGTTTCTATGTATGTCTTTACAAGCAGTTACTGCTGAAGTTATGGGTTTGCTGAAGGGGAAGGAGCTGTTGCTTGTTGGGTGGATTTTGTGTTGTCAGTTGTCTAGTGTTGTGGGTTTGAGTAATTTGCCATGTGGTCTATGGCCTTAGGGGTTTTTCAGTGGTTGATTTTGAAATTTAACATCTTTCTGTCGTTATTTTGATATGTCAAACATACAAGTTTTTCTAATGTGCCTTGGATTCTTGGCTGATGCATGAAACAAATGCACGTTTTGTAAAATCCTCAGAATCCAGTAGGACAGAGGTGGCTCAGGGCACCGTCGACCTTGGGATCTGTTTTAAAAAGCTGACTGAGCGCATGTGTGATTGTACAGCCTGAACTGGTAACCGGGTTGGTTGTGCTGCACAGCCAAAGGATGAAAGGATTGTGATGATAGTCACCAGAATGATGGATGTATTTCATTCTTAGTTTAGACATCTTGACTGCGACCACTTGCAACTATATGGAACCAATGTTTTGATTTTTGTTTTGTTTTCTTAGTTGCTTGTTGCTCTTCGAAAGATTGAAATGGGAAGGGAGAATGAGGCTGCTGATTTTGAATGTAGACACAGTAAGATCAGTGTGAATCTTTTATTCTTGAACTGATACAAATATTTTCCATATCTGTGCATAATGAGAGAACACATTAACAACTTGAATAACTGAAATGGTCAGGAGAGTCATCACTAGTACATCTTTCTGTCATCTTCATAGTCTCTAAACTGCAAATGGATGGGTGATGAATTGTCGAATACTATTTGGTCTCTAACTGATTCAAAATAATACCAGTATACTTTCAAATACTGTGGAATGACTTACAGAGATTTAGCTGAATAATTACTATATATATATATGTGTGTGTGTGTGTGTGTGTGTGTGTTTAGAGAAAAATACATGTGAAATATGAAATAATGCATGGAGTACATTGTGTGAATTGATTAAAGCTTTAGAATAACTACTAGTTGGGTACAAGTCAACAGATAATTCTGGTCTACAGTTGCCATGGAAACAACCAGTGCTTGATATAATTGAGAACGTCTTAAAACCTCCTGGTGTTTGCATGCTTTTTTCCCTCTGCCATTTTGAGTTGCTTTAGACATGAATAGGTAGCATTGGTTAGAGCAGGAGTAGTTAATGAGCAAAACCAAATATCCGTGTCCTGAATATTGATTTTGGTTTACTACTGGTCTCTTGTGCTTCATAGTTTTTTGCATCACGAGGAGCTCATAAGGAAGAGCAGCTCGCTGGATTCTGTGTGCTCTCTCTTTCCAGTTAGTGTTTAAGTGTGTTTAGAGATTGAAGCACTGATTTGTTAGAGATTTAACATACTTCATCAACTGTTGGATTAATATTAGGAGCAATATGTTTCTGAAAACTAGCTTTTCAGCATGAATGGTAAGTCTTTTCTATTACCTTTGACAGTATTTTTTTGTTCCATCTTCACAATCAGGAAAAATCTACCAGGTTTCCCTTTCTTGTCTGCATAGCTGCATCGACTACTGATCTCTTTGTTTTTGTAATGGACTCACTGTGGGTCTCTATTAAAAATTACTAGTCTTAAAGATTTTCAGGTTTTGTTAAACGTTTTGCTTTGCATAACTGGCATTTAGTATTTGAAATTTTATTTTAAAGCTTTCTTTTAGAAATAACTTACAAATCATTAAGTAAGGCACAGAATCTGATTTGGTAAATTTTATAATTGAATGATATACATGTCAGTTAATTTAATTTACTGTGCCACTCATAATAAATTATTTTATGTGAATTGATACAAATCAGAGAGGCCTTCTGAAATTATTATAATTGTCACTTGAAAATTCTAAACTGGCTTTTGTTGTTTTTCATCTGAACCAGCTTATTCTTCTATGTTTTTTATTCTTTCTAAATGATGGGATAGCAGAATAGTTGAGGTCATTCATGGAAGTAGGGGAGGGGAGTCTCACTTGAAATGAGGTACTATAATAGGTCTAGTAAACTTATCAGGCAGGTATTTGCTTTCCAAAACTACTGTGACTACTTATTATAAGGTACTTTGAATTTAATGGAATTATGAAGTACTATATTCTTACTTGGAATGTTATTACTGAAAGTTGTACCTAAATATATAACTGTACATTTATTTCCTTAGAAACAGATATCCTTTGGAAATTGTTTGCGAAAAGCCCAAGTATGTTAGTTTCTGAAATGATGCCTTTTTGTTTCAAGCAGCTGGTCTGGAGCTTTGGAAAATTACTTGAGATGGTTAAAGATTGCTTGAAAAGAAAAAGACAGTTAATCACATATGTGGGGTTTGTGTGCGTCTCTGTGTGGTTTTGCTTTGTCCTACAAATTTAAAGGACCATTTTTACAAAGGTTTCACTTTTGTACATGGCATGAGATAAAGAGTGGGAGGAGTCATCACACTGCCTTATCTAATATCAGCTTATATATACTGAACTCATACAAATGTGTCGAGGTCGTCTTCCCTGGAATGAAAAGTGTGGCTGTCATTTCCTTGGCGTACAAGGTACAATATACAAATATCGAAACTGGTACAGTTAAAATAAGACAAGGTTTCCGAACTTTGTACGTGCATTATGGAGATTTTATGTTACAGCCTCGTGGCTGTTGAAGTAATCCTAAACGCGGGCTGTCCCTGAAAGAGGTGGCCCAGCCTCCTTGGTGTGCCCCAGCCCCGTGGGGACGTGGGCAGGGGAGAGCCCGGTGGGGAGCTGGTGTGGGCCCGCAGGCCCATGGCCGGCCTGCGCTCACACCCCGGAGAGGTGGTGGCAGCCCGACCACGTCAGTCAGGGCCGCCGACACCTACCCCTGCACAGCATCTCTGGGAAGCGAGGGTGAAACTACAGCCTTGCTGCGCTTCCTCGACATCACGCCACCCGCCGCCTTTGCCTACAGATGGAGAGGTCTCTCGTTGGGTCAGAAAGTCTCTGCTTTTCACCAGCTACCAGGCTGGGTTTTCCATCACCTTCTTCTGTTTCTCTTCCAGTTAGGTTGCACTTTCTACAGGAGTTAAGGTTTGTGGAAATCAGCTCTATGGATTTTGAATTTTGCTGCTTCGGTTGTTTGGTTGGGTTTGTGGGTTTTTTTTTTGGGGGGGGGGGTNGTGGGGTCTGTTATGATTGAGTCATTTTAAGGGGATGAATTTCTTACAAACTAGGTGAAAAAGAGATTACAGGTGGTTTGTTTTGTTGGTTGTTTCGGGGGTTTTGGCAGGGAGTGATGGTGGTGGTTGTTTTGTTTTCTTTTCTTTTCCCTCGGGCTTTATTCTGCAATTTGCATCTCTGGATTTCATTCATCTTGACATCCAGGCTCCCAGTTGCATTAAAAAAAGAAATAAATAGCTTCAACTTCTACCAAGTGTCCGTTCTCAGTCAAAAAGATCTATAAATGGGAAGTCTAATTTTGACAAGTTAAAGATGACTGTCTCCTGCTTCATCAAGTGAGGATTAGATTAAGTCTTCACTGTAAACATTTCCCTGTTTAAACCAGTTCTGCTTTTCAGTGCACCTTGCTGGCTGTCTTCACTGCAACAGTGTTACATTATGCCCTGTCAGTGGATAAAATCAGATGCTGTCCTTCTGAAAGATTGCCAAGATGCAAGTGAAAACTCAATGAAAAAGTGATATATTTTCTTCAGTTGCAAATACAACTGGCCTTTTTTTTTCTCTCTCCTTTTTTTTTTTCTCTCTCCTTTTTTTTTTCCAGGAGAGCTCTAGTTATATGATTTTTTTTTTTTTTTTCTGGAAAGACTTGAAAGAAGGAAAAACTGTTTTTCTATGTCTTTGGTTTAGGGTTTTTGTTTTGGAACATTAGAATATTCTTGAACAGATAAAACTGGAAGGCCAAGTAGCTTTAATAGCCCAGCTCCCAGTTCTGAAAGGTGCTACTCTGCTAGATCTTCTGTTTCGCTAGGTATAGTCTTAATACTGCCAACTTTCACCAAGTACATGATTCGGCTAGTACTTTCAAATACTGCAAATAGAGGTAATTGCTGATACAGACATGTACACTCATAAGATAGTAGTTACCAAATGCGTGCGGAGATGTATGCGGAGCAGTATGAGCAATGCTTATAGACTCTGCTGAATTATCATCCAGCTTTGTATACATGGGAGAATAGGAGTGTTTCAGGAGTGAGGGTGAAGGGAGGTAGTGTAAATATCTTAGTTATATGCATTAGGAACATCTTTTGAGAGCAAGGGACAGCAAGTAGTAACTAATTGCTCCCACTGCTGAAAAGACTACAGAAAATGGAAGGTTGCCACGCAATTTCCAGGTGCCAGAACTATACATCTTCCTATATGCGTCTCAGGGGACTAATGGTTTCTCGTTTTCAAAAATTCCCCAATGTTACCTGTTAGCCTCTGACAGCGGACTAGGATAATTTCTTAGGTGTTAACCTGGGTTCATGTTTTGTTCTGATTCTTGTACGAAATACTTAAGAAAAGGTAACACATGAGTTGCTGCATTGGCATAGTTCTTAAAATGCAGTGTTCCATACAGTGAACAGTCCCTCCGGGTGCTTGGTTTGGGGTATAACCAAAAAACAGTTTAATAAAATTGAGGTTTCTTCTAAAGGAAAGGGTATTTGGTATGTTGTAATCTTGTATCTCTTGAACAGTGACTTACTCTAGTCCGTTACATTTCTTATGTATATTTTGTTACCAAAAAGATTTTCTTCTTTCCTTGGTTTTTACTTTACATCTCAAATTGTTTATATAATTATTTGTTGCTGGTTCCTCTAAGAGTTGCTGCTGGTACTGCTGTTGCAAGCCAAAGACCACAAGAGGAGTTTCCCAGCTTTAATTACTGAGGTTCTTACAGGCAGTTTTGTAACTTGAATAATGTTTTTGGTGTTTTCCTTTATTCATTCTAGTTGCTGACAGACAACAGCCTATTAAGAATTCATGTGGTTTAATTTTTTTCATTTATATTTTTTTGCAGGATTTGCAACTCAATTCTGTGCAAGTTTTATGCCTGCCTTTTATCAAAATAAGCACTGACCTTAAACAGTTTCTCTTTAAAGTCCCATTCTTTATCAGAATGGTTAGTAAACACTCTTACCTACTGTTTGCCTGCCCTAATCCTGAGGCAAACAAAAACTTGTTGTTCACTGGATGTGTCGAATTGTGAAATGTGTTTATTTACATAAGACTTCCTTATTCAGGAAGTCAGTCTCTCTGCTATTTAAGGTTATAAATGAACTTCTCCTGCTTGGCTAGTTATTGCAGGCAACCCTTTCCTGTAAATATTGAAAGTGTGCTCTGTGGGAGATATGTCAGTATAGCAATGTGTCAGAAGCTCACATCTTGCAAAGAGATGAAGAGCTATTTTGCTGATTTACCCTGACAGCTGTGAAGATGTGTCTTGCTGATGCCAGCGCATGTATATGAGAATTTGTGTAGTTCTGTTAACGCAAGGGCTGGGATAAAGTAGCTTTGTGGGAAGTGGACTTAGACATGAGTGCAGTTAAACCAAGACTGGCATATCTACTATTATTTTGATGCCTTGTGTGAAATAGCTGAAAAAACAAAAAGCAACGCAAGAGTAGCTCTTTTCAAGTAATGTGTAAAATGCATCTATACAGTGAACAACCCCTGCAGTTGTTTTGTTTGGAGTATAGGGAAGAACTGAGTTTCGTAAAACTGGGGTTACTTCTGAAGAAAAGGGTATTTGTGCATGAGTGTATCTAGTATTATGAGAGGCATTGCCTGCTTGGAAGCTATTTATTAGTCAATATGCAGTTCAGATCAACTACCTGAAGATTTATGCTTACTGTTTCTAAGAATCCAACCATAAAACATACTCTTAGTGATAGCTGCCCAGTAATACATTATCCTTTTTAGTCTCTGAACTTTTACAAAGAGGGAAGGTGGGGCAGTAACATGGAAGGTTGGTGCTAACCAGTTAGCCATTATCTTAACAGTGCAGAGGCTTAACTAGATGAAAACTGCAGCAGGTGCTGTAAGCATTTTGCTTGGTATGTGGTTTTGACTGTAAGAGGAAAATCTGATTATCTTGTATATTTTTATTTAACTACTAGAATTTTCTAAAAACCTTTACTCAAGAATGTGATACAAGATATTTTATAGTAGTGCCCTAGAAAATTTTGTTCTTGGAACTCATTCTTCAAATGTATTCTTCTCCCTGCCCCACCCCACCTCCGTGGTAACCATGGAAATACATGCACTGCAGAAATAAGAGGTGTTTGAATTTTCCCAGTTTTCACACAGTTTTCAATTTTCTTTGTAAAGTAATACCTGTTACATTTCACACAGGAAGGCAGTCTTTTACACTATAGGTCCTGTGGTAGTTGCAACATTTTAGATTACTTGCTGGACAAAGTTCAGCTACAACCACAGAGGGTGGTACTGCACAGATGAAGCTTAATTCCTAACTGCTCACAAAGCACATCGATGTATGATAATTGAGGATTTTACGTGTTAAGATTTCTTCTCATAACTTTTTTTGTATGAACTAATTTTATATGTAGGGAGTGTTAAGTACTGCATTTGAAAGTAATTGTATTAAACTTATAATTTATTGATTTGGAATTTTAAGATAATAGAATTAACTTACCTAATACAGTAACTGAAAATTAATAACTTAGAATTATTTCTCAGAAGCCTTTTCAGTAGTCCTATGCAATACTTTCATGGTCACATTACAGTAGCACAAAATAGCACTCCTTCAGAAAACAAGCAGTTCTGCTGCCCCACATATTTGCCCATTTCCACCCCACTTCTCCTTTCCCTCACCCCGGGAGAAGCATTCATGTGATTAAAAGAACTGGGAGCTGCTGTGGATTAGAATTAGCTTCCCTTGTCCTCCCCTGCCTTCTGTCCATTACTTTTTAATCTGGCCTAATTCCCTGACCTGGCTTGGCAGTCAGCCACAAGGATGCTCTTGCTCTTTCAAGGAAGGTCATGATAGAGAAGCAGGGATGAGCAACTGTGGAAGGAAAGGACTGGGGGTTTTTGTATTTATACCAGCCCATACTGAACACTGAACTGCAGCCTAAAAAACCAAACTACTATTTCTTGGACTTTTAAGCTGCAAAGCATGTGGATTGTTACAAGAAAGGGAGCAGATTTACAAATGTGTCATCTCTGGTATTCTGGAATAATTCCCTTCAATGAACACTTCAAGGGCAGGAAGAAGGTATGAGGGAGACTCCTTTCCCTAGGCCAAAGCTTAGTTTTAACATATTCCAGAACTAACTGTGTACCAGGTCTAACTGGTTGGTTTAGAGAACTGGAACAAAAAATCAACTCTTACCAATCAGCAAAAGGTTGCTAATAACGCTTTGATTTGAAAGGAGAGTTTGGGCAAGAGAGGTGCCACCCGAAAGGACCAAAATACCCGAAGGGATGGAATGGCTCTCGCCCACCAGGAATCTGCAGGAGACTTTACGTTATGTCCCTTGCTTGGGTGTTTAGATGAAGCTATTCTGCTTGTCTGCACTGAGGAAGTCTTGTATATAATCAATAATTGAGGAGTTGAATAATAAATCCCAGCTTGGTTCATAGGTTTTGGTTGTTTGTTTCGGCGGTTTTGGTATTTATCTGCATGTGTCTTGAGGGAGGAGTCACTTTTTTTAATGAAGAATATTTGTTTATAAATTTTGATGAGCATTGGGTCTGGATTCTCTTTTAGATTAAGACAGCAGAGTTTTTATCTCATCTTTTTTTTGGTGGAAAATGACTGAATCAGGACATATATGCATGTACAACTCTGCTGAGCAGAGCTAGTACAAGACTTGATTGTGTTTGTGACTGAATAAATTTACTGATTTACATTATACGTTTGGGAGTTTTTAAACAAAATTTCAGGGATTCATATTTTAAGTGACTCTTGTTAGTTGGGTTTGGTCCTGTCTCCCCAGCATGGTCTCTGTTATGTTTTACTCTTGGCATTAGCAGGGTTCACTGCCTCTGTTTGGACCAGTACTTTATGATTTCAGAAAAACAGTAAGGGGGGAAGACTGAAAATTGGATTTAGAAATAAAATTGATTTTATTATCTCTAATAAAAATAGAAGAAGGAAGAAGGAAGTCAGTCTGACTGTGGCAGTTGTGTGCAGTAGAGTATCTACTCTTCACAATTCAACAAAGACAGGTATTGTCTCTGATAGCTGAAAACCTGCCTCCTGTTTTGGTTTGTCTAAATCTGTCACATCTCTTGTGCAGGCTGTTGCTGTCTAGCCAGCCAGGTAAAGAGATGAACATTAAGTAAGACTTCAGCTTTAATTTACAGCTTAAAATTATAGCCTGTAGCACTGAAAACTAAAATTAAAAAAAAAAAAAATTAAGAAGAAAAGCTGGGCTCTTTACAGAGCTCTTAACTGTTGCAACTTTGCTTTTATAAACCTGACAAAATACTGTCTATCTCAAGACTTCAAAATCATGGACAGGATTAAAATAGGATTTTGCCTGTGTTCCAAATTTTGAATTGTAAGGGATAAGAACAATTTGTATTTTACGATTGCTGCACATTGTAAATTAAATCCTGAATGTGCTCCCCCAAAAATCAAATTCTAGTGCTCTGTTTTAGTCTTTAGGCACTGCAGCTGTAATTGGTCTTAATTTCCTGTTAATCCTGTTGTTCTCCCTTTTTCTCCATGGTTTTTCCATGCCTGTCTCTTCTCCCCTTCTTACCAGTCCTTCCCTGTATTCCATAGAAGTGTTTACAGTGTGCAGTTAAATTATTAGCGCTTTCAATTTAATAGCAAACTTGTACAAAGTTGATAATTCTTACATGATCATTCATTTACTAAGAAGTTTTACGTTGTGTATTCCAGCAAATGGGCTCTTTCAGAACTGCTCTTTGTGTTTGGGTTTGGAGTTTTTTTGGTTGGTTTTTTAACTGAAGGATGGTTCTTATGCATTGCAGCTGGTACGTTAGTTTGCTTTGCATCACCTGGTTTTATCATAATTAGTGTTTGTGCTGGTTTTGGCTGGGGTAGAATTAATTTTCTTCATAGTAGCTGGTGTGGGGCTGTGTTTTGGATTTGTGCTGGTGACAGTGTTGATAACACAGGGATGTTTTAGTTTCTGCTGAGCAGTGCTCACACAGAGCCAAGGCCTTTTCTTCTTCTCACACCGCCCCACCAGTGAGTAGACTGGGGGTGCACAAGAAGTTGGGAGGGGACACAGCCGGGACAGCTGACCCCACTGACCAAAGGGATATTCCAGACCATATGATGTAATGCTCAGCATATACAGCTGGGGGAAGAAAGAAGAATGTGGGGATGTTTGGAGTGATGGAGTTTGTCTTCCCAAGTATCTGTTACGTGTGATGGAGCCCTGCTTTCCTGGAGATGGCTGAACACCTGCCTGCTGATGGGAAGTGGTGAATGAATTCCTTGATTTGCTTT
Organism: Pandion haliaetus; assembly: GCA_013401275.1. Taxonomy (NCBI): domain Eukaryota; kingdom Metazoa; phylum Chordata; class Aves; order Accipitriformes; family Pandionidae; genus Pandion; species Pandion haliaetus. The sequence continues at coordinate 7,200 of VYZV01026179.1, read as the reverse complement.
GCTTGCCTGTGTGGCTTTTGCTTTCCCTGTTAAACTGTCTTTATCTCAGCCCATGAGTTCTCTGTCATTTTTGCTCTTCTGATTCTCTCCCCCATCCCACCATGGGGAAGTGAGCAAGCAGCTGTGTGGGGCTCAGTTGCCAGCTGGGGTTGAACCATGACAGTGTTTAAACAGAAATATAAGGTAAAAACCTTGCTCTCAAAGTGAAAAACTTGATAAATGAGATATTAAAATGATGCAGAGTTTATTAATCTAGCCTTAGTAACTTTGCAACTCTTAGAGCAGAAAAAAGCAAAACCATAGCTGGTCAGTTTTTCACAAGAGGGCCAGTAAGTGTGTCTTACTGCAGTGTTAAGACAAGATTGACTTGCCCTGTACCAGGCATGTATCACATTGGACTTTTTTTCCCCACCATTTTCGTATTGTGAGAAACAAAGCATTTTGTTCTCGTTGATGGTCTGTTTCAATGATACTGTTTTAGTTTGTGTTTTGAAGTGCTTCCAAGCTATTAAAATGTTAACTGGTGTTCACACTACTTCCTCTGAGTGTATAACAATATTTAACACTTAGTTGTGTTTATTTTCAAGCACTTGCCAGGGAAGAGAAATCTTCTTGTAAGCCTTGTGATACTATTCCTGCTAATCAAAAGAGAAATTTAAAGAAATGTAAGACGACAGGTTAATGGTTCTAAGAATGGGACTTAGAACTTGAATCATACGCTTCTCAATTGCTTCTGAAATGTGGTACCATAAGCACAGGATTCACTGAGGCATCTATATACATCTTGATAATGTTTAAGGCTATAAATATTGTTTTTATAAAAATGAAATGTACATATATATTTACCAGAATCTCTTCATACATATTCATTTTTCCATTAAATGAAATTTGGAGATTTAATTAAATAGCCCATTTAATTCCAGACTTCAAGTGATTACATTACAGTTTTGGAACAAAAATTGAATTGTATTTTGATAAAGGGCATTTTAAATACCAAGCAGAGATTGGCATTTAGTGCAGCAGATGGGGGTTTGTAGTGGTGCCCAATGTTTAGTCTTAATCAGTTTAGTTCTTGCTTTCTTGCCATGAATCCTATCCAAATACTGTTGGGGATTTTGGGGTTTTGGTTTTTGTTTTTTGTTTTTTTAAAATCTAGCTTGCTGGCTTTTGTGGGAGATGTGCTTGAGAATAACAAATACAGTGCACGTGGGAGGTGGGAGAAAGGCAAAGTAATTCATGGTAACTCTTCAGGACTGGTCCATCTGTGACCCTTTTCCCTCTGCTGTCATTGCACCCCTGCAACTGAGAGGTCCTAACCCTTTTAATTTTTTTCAGGGGTTTCCCTCTGATTCAGTTGCTCTTAAACTGTGTTTTAGGCCAGAGTACTTTTTATAGTACTCATACCCTTTGTTAACAATTTTTTTTCTTAAGACTGCTAACTTTTCATTAAAAAGTTAATCAATAAAAAAACCCACCATGCATTGTGTGACCATATTGTTAGATAACAATCTCCTGCTGTTTGGGAGTGGGTTCAGGGGTTTTTTGGTTTTGCGTGTGGTAGAGTTTTTTCATTTGTTTGATTTTTGGTTTTGTTTTTTTTTAATGCCTCCTTGTATGCCAGTATTACCTAGGAGCCTCTGGATCTTGAGTTCCACTTCCCTTAGAAATCTCTTCCAGCAGAGTTTCCTACTTATCACCATGTTGCCTTGGTTCTGAATACAGCCCTCCACAGGCCCAGTCTCCCCTTGATAAGTGAGGGGATAGCTTCTATTTTGTCCAGCTGTGTGTGCGCCTGTCACATTTCTTCTGACCAGGGTTTGAACTGAAGCAGGCAGAAGTTATAAAACTGCTTGAAGTCTTTCAGTTGCGAGTCCTCGGCCTTTACCCCATTTCTTACTACCTTTTTCTGAATCTCCCCAGATTTCCTACTATATGCTTGGGGTGTTTGCATTGCATAAAACTTGCTTCTCCTGCCAACAATTGCTCTTGCTAGTCTCAAAGAGCTGGGTTTGCGCTGTGTGTTTGTGCTTACCTAATCCTGGACCACTGGTGCATCCTCTCCAGTTCCAGCTGGTGTCCTTCCTGATGCATCCAGTTGTTTTGACCGCTGCTGTGGCCCTCACTGTGCCAGTGCTGTTAGTTGTGCTTTGCTCTCTTCTTCCAGCACCTTTCTTACTTGAGCAACACCTTTTCCTCTTTTAGTTTCAGCCTCCTTCGCTCCAACTCCTGCTGTACCAATGAAACTAGACTGAATAGGGTGTGTTTGCTGGTCTTTGCATACGCTCCTTGTGTCCACATCTTCACTTCGCTCAGCTATGTGTGGATGATCCTTGCTCTCCAGTGTTTATGGGAACTTTTATATTACCATCTCTTTCCTCAGTTCTTTTTTTTGTCAGTCTTACAAAACTAAATCACGCTTGTATGGTGACTGTACAGGATTCCTGTATGCATTCCAGTTTGCATACAGCAAGTTTAGACTTTTCAAGGGGTTCTGTTGCTGTTGTTGGGTAACGGGACTGAAATTTGATTGTGAATTTTTTTTTGGATACTGCTTGCCATTTCTGTGCTATCCACCACATGCCGTGCAATTCACACATGCTGTCTTTTGGAACAAAGTGCTAAGTAGTGGGAAGATCACCAGATTAAAGGTTTTATTGTGATCCGGCATGCTGCAATGAAGATAGATACACTTTTGTTAGCAACAGTTCCTTGGATGTGTGTGTATTGGAATAGATTAATTATTAAAGATGCCAGCTTGATCTCCTGAAGTTTTGTAAGCTGTGCTTATTTCTGTGATGCATCATCTTTTTTTCATACTGAATTTAGCTGCCTTTGGGTTTTTTTTTTTTTCTCTTTTCTTTTCTCAAACATTCTGTGATTTAACATGAGTCATTCTGTCTGTGTGGGAAAGGGCTGGTTTATTACAGGGTCTGTTGTTGAGTGGGGAGGGGAAAGGGTGGAATGTATTTGTGTTTTCTATGTGTTTGTTGTGGAAATGCATAAAACTTTTTTTTTTTCTTCTCTTTCTTTCCTCTCTTCATCATCTCATCTGTGTGGGTGAATGTTCCTGCAAACCCTTGGGGAACCTATAGAGACTTTTGGTATGCTCATTCCTTCATTAGTGCCCAAAGTCACAGATGCTAGGAACAGTTTAAAGACTAGAAAAGCAAACAAGAGTCACATCGTCACAGTGTAAGGTGGCTAAAAATGTGCACTTGAGGAAAACTTTTAAGTAATCATCTAATAAACCTATTTGTTGGCATCATCACAATAATACCAATGGCCACTACTATCCAGTTGGCATACATTTTGATTCTGCACTTAAAAAGTAGAAATGAAATGTGTTCTCCTGTAGCAAGAGCTAATGTTTTGTGATTGAGATAAAATTTTCAGAAGTACCTATCCTGTTTCAAATTCTAAGTCCTATTTTCAGAAGTGACTTAAGTTGCCTAAATTCTATTTGAAATCACCTGCTGAATTGTGTTGTGGTGTAGGAGCACAGGTGACCTCTGAAAATGAGAACCAGGCACAATTTGACCCACTTTCTTATTAGGAAGAAAATGTAATTCAAAAAAAACCACACCACAGAATATGAAATTGTTTTTAAAAAATAGCAATTTTAAGATAAATGAGTGCCACTAGGTAGCTTTATTTTGAAAATACGTGTTCAGTGCTGCTTTCCAAGAAGAGAGAGCAAAATTAAAGTAGAATAAGGTGGAAGAAGAGAGCTTGTGGCTTGATTATATTCTAGAAATGGGAGATTTTTCTCATGCTTCCACAATTTGAATATTTCCAGCTGGGTCGCATTTTTTTCATCAACAGCTTTCTTTATTCCATAAGTAGAACAGAGACAAAGATGACTGCATGTAAATGTTATTGTATATTTTTATAAATACAGAGTAATTATATTTCAGTGCAAAATATGTGGAAACTTAAAATATTTATTTATATGAACAATGGAGGTAGCATGAGGTATATTTAAGACAATGTACAGTAATAACATGAAAAAAATGAGACTATTTCATGGTGTGGTTGTGCTATATAGTGTTAAAGTTAACATTCATTTCTAAGCTACAGCCACTTAAGTTTGAAGGCTCAGCTTTTTGGTAATCTTAATGATCATCTTAGGTTTTTTCTTGTATTAAGAGAAAATAATATTCATGCTACTTTGACATAAATTGATGTTTTAAAAACTTCATCGGTGGTCACCATCAAGTCATCTATGTTCTCCTAATGGAGAAGGATCATCAAGATCCAATCCAGCATGGATTTGGACATTGTTAGCTTCCCTTTTTTGTGTTGAGAATTTATTTCATACCACAGGAAATCCTGTCCTTTTCTCAAATTAGGATCATTAAAAGTCATTACATGAGTAACCCCCATAATTCAAAAACAATGGAAATATTTTTCCCAGATGGGATAAATATGTCAAACATTTTTACTGATTACCCACTAAAATATTTTTAACTCTCAGTGAGTTTTAATACCAATTTAAAGTAGTTCCTTTGGTTTAAACTATGTTTTTATAGGGTAATAAATATGTTCCTTCTCTCTGATATTGCTTGTTTCTTTTAAAATTACTGAGTGGATATCATGCTTTAAACACTTTTCTAACCTTGAGGTCTGCCAGAACTTTTGGCAATTTTTCTGAAATTTCCATTATATTTGTTGCTCCATCAGAGCCAGTGATGGTGGGAGCCATAAACCTCCCTTGAGTATTTTGTGATAGTTAAGTTCCATAGCACACTTCAGAGCGGGGGAAAAGGAAAACAAAAAAATAAAAAAATTCATGACCAGCCTTCTCTAGGGCTGCCATTGTTTTTACTGCTGCCGTAACTGTACCAGTAATAGAAGAGAATTTTTTAAAAGTTCTCTGTGTAGACACTAGTATTCTCTCAAAAAAGTTGTGATTCATCAGATGATTGTTTAAACCTCTTATAAACCTAATTTTTTATGACCATCAGAAGGTAAAATACCGTTGCTAAAAGATGTTTTTCTAGATACTGACCAGAATAATCTTGGCACATTGCTGAGTATTTTTAGAAACTGCTTGTGGCAGAAAATCACAGTACAGAAAATCCACTGTTATTAACGTTGTGTTATGTGAAATGATTCAGAGAACACAAAAACAGTATGATATTTTCTTCTTGATTCTGTGACTCTTTCAGAACCACAGCAATATCTGAAGCACCTCCCATTTATGACTGTGCATTAAGTAATCTGCATTGATCTGGCTGATAATGGATACTCAAAAAACCAGAACAGCTGAAAGATGATCTGAACAAAATATGTCGGTGCACATTTTAAACAGTCATCCAGAATTTTGCTATTATACATTCCTTCAATTGCAGTGGAAAATCAATTCTAAAAATACATATTCTCTGACTGTGGGCATGCCTAATGTGCAGTGTCGTTGTAGCCCTGTGCTTTGTCTTTGCTTGCAGTAATGCTGTCCATTTGGTACTTGAGCTTGCAAACAGCCTTTAAATAAAGGTGATGAGGGGAAAAAGCAATGAGATTAACATTACGCTCAATTAGCTGAAAGAAAATGTAAATTTTATTCAACAAAAATAGATAAAAAGTCTGTCTTTGTGGAATGGGTATTTATAAAAGTCAGGTGTTTGTAGTTTTTTCCCAGTCAAATTAAGAACATCTTACATCACCTTAAAGCCTGCTTGCATATACAGTTTTGTGAGTTATTAGAGCTGGTGTAAAGTAATTTGTGTAGAATGATGTAGTTACTCCAGAAAGCTTAGAGATCTCCTGGAGATACTGTAGAATTTCTAGAGGCATTGGTGCTTGCTTTCATACATGGTGAAAAAAGCATATTACGAGTTGAAGAATTAAGTTGATAATGAAATTTACATATTTTGTTAACAAAGCATCTCCATCGTGTGTCCATGATGAATTACATTTTAATTAATGTACTTTTTTGTGTGTTTTCAGTGAAAGAGTTCCTAGCCAAAGCCAAAGAAGACTTTTTAAGAAAATGGGAAAGCCCCCCTCAGGTATCAGTCATTTAAGCATTCAATAATTTTCTCTATTGCACTTTTTCTTTATAATGTTATCAGAGTGTTATCAGTCTGTAATGAGCAGTACAGAAAACAGAAATAAGTTTAATGCAATTTTTAAAGGAGTTTCCATTTTTAATGTCAGTTTTGTCATTGAAATTCATCAGCAAAGACTCTCAGGTCTTGTCCAGATTTGAGCTGATGAAATGCTTATACTGAACAACAGCTTTCTCTTATTGAGAATGATGTTCACCATCAACATGACAAGACTTCAAAAGCTATTGGCATGTTTTAGCTGGCTTTTTATAACAATAAGCGTTGGCACATCTGTAGTTTACCCTGTTAATAATTTCCCCCATGGTATTAGGGGGAATTAAGGGTATTAAGTCTACTGCATAGGGCTTGGGCGCAGGCTAAGGAGCTTGTTACATCTTTTAAAAGTTAAACTTGGGGATTTGGGTGTTTGGGGAAGGGTCATTGTTGTTTTTAAAGCAGCATTTTAAATGCTATGGTAATGAATATCTGAGTGAATTTACTCAGTGATATGCTCTCCAGACAATTCTCATATAGAACTGTCTCCAGAGCTTGGGGTTTTTTGCATATTTGAATATTCTTGTTTGTGAAGCATGAGGGGGTTATTTATCTGCATGTTAAATTCATGATCTGTTCACTGCTAAGTGTTTCTTACTAAGCACGTGTCATCTGTATGGACAAATTATAGAAGTGTTGATACAGTTCAGTTAAGTCTTCTTCTGTTTTAATGAGTGCAATGTAAAATCTCTTATTAAAATTTGACAGGCATGAAATTATAACAACAGTATAGTTGGCTATAGTTGTCTGATAAGTGTAACTTTACTCATTTTTCTTTCATAAATGAATTCAATTCATACAGTTAAAATTGTCTTTGGCTATTAGATTGTAAATAATATCATTATATCCTTGTACATGTAGAATACTGCTGGCCTAGATGATTTTGAGAGGCAAAAAACCCTTGGAACAGGATCATTCGGGAGAGTTATGATGGTGAAACATAAATCCACAGAACAGTATTATGCTATGAAGATACTGGATAAACAGAAGGTTGGTGTAATTTGTAGTGGGTTTAGTGGGACACGAGAGTTTGATGTAGGCAAAGATCTGGTAACTGTGGCTAAACTGTGTTGCACTTACTGTGCTTTTGCTTATCACA
>VYZV01026165.1:0-15108 GCA_013401275.1 Pandion haliaetus | reverse complement strand
TCTCTTTGGTACTCAGATGTTCTCTAGTCTTTTGTACTGAAGGAAATTTGGGTTGTGGCTTTCAGTGCTGTCCTTATAGATTGCCTTCAATAACCGTTTCTAGCATACATATTCTGACTTGTTGGATATAAAGTGTTGAAAATGTTTCTATGGCTTCTTGTTGTTAATGGTCTTAAGGTCAAATAAAATGTGTTCCTTGCAGCAGGGCCTTTGCTTGACAATCCAGTTACTTTGGTCAACCCCACTAATTTCTTCTTGGTGTTAAATGGTTGATTTTCATATTAGGCTGATCCCCTGTTTCATTTTCTAAAGCAACAGAAATCAAGGGAAACCTATCTGAAAAGGTGATGGCACTAATTGCTATTATAAAGACACAACTTAGTGCTGCATCTGTGTTATGATCCTGCCTACTGTGTGACTTCATTGCAAAGTTGCAAATGGGTGAAATTATAGCTTATTCACCCAAACAGAACCTTATCTAGGAATGTATTTCCATGCACTATTTAAAAAACAGGTCAGACAATATGTTTATGGCAAACTAACAGAAAGGCACTACTGAGTCTGTGTTTTAAACTTCAGGGCAAAATGGACTTGAAGGTGCTCTTATCTAGCAAGCCTTTTGAAAGGAGAACACAGCTGGGACAACCCGCCTCTCTTTCCTTCCTCCCCCCAACGCACATCTGTTTTGTTCATGTCCAGGAAATGTTTTCAGTAGCAAAAATTATTTTTGTTTGAAAAAGAAAAATCATCCAGGAGTTTGTAGTCCTTTTACAAGCTTAAACTGGGAAGGACGAAAGTGTTTTTACTAATAAAAGATATCTCCAGTCCTTAATCGGTTCAAGTCTGTTTTTTTAATAGCAGTTCAGGGGAGCAGTGGCAACAGTTACACAACTGCTGCCCCAGGGGAGTTAAATTTTGCTTTTGGCATCTCCTGTGTGAAGTGGAGAAGAGCCGTTTGGGGCTAGAAGAATGATATATATCTGTGGGAGGGAGGGGGCAGCAGGGATGGGGGTAGCACTTTAATGAATTCTTTAATGGGAGCCCTTTCCAGAAGGCATCTATGGTATTCCTCTGCGAAAGGAAGAATAAGTACTCAGCACCATATATGGTGACACTTTTATGTTTTTTAATATAAACATGTACAGGCTGGAGCAATCTATGTAGATGGGTTTTGCTGATTGGTTGGGCCAGCGGGAAGGGAAGGAAATGAGACCCTGCTTTTAATATCTTAACATTAGGAAACTTAAGAGCTTGGTTTTGAATAAATAAACAGTAGGCAGAGTTGGAAAGATTTTCAACTTTGCAAAATAGCCCCTTCCTCTGCCTTGATTTTCCAGCTTTTGTATTTGTTTTCCTTCAGCTTGTTTGTTTGCAGCTGTTTCATTCTGTAAATTGCTTTGATTTTTGTTCAGTGAGTATGTTGTTCCCAGTGTAGACAGCAACAGAACAGTAAAAGCTATTTGAGATAGCTTGGCTCCAAATATAAGGCGACCAAATCTACTCAGTCAACCACCACAACGCTGGGCATAGGAAAGAAGGATGCCACACTGGGTTTGAGGTGCTTTAGTGCAACACACAATCACTTAGCTCAGGCAAGTTTTAGAGGGAGAAACCTCTGCTTTTCTGATTTCACTTAAATATTTCAGGAACCAAGTTGGAGAATGCAGCTGCCAGGTGTCTCTGATGCTGCGGGAGAGTTCAGCTTCCAGAGCAGAAATGCTCAGAGAGTGAGTATTTTTCCCAGGGACTTGCATGGGTGGGTTCTATTTTTTGCTCCGTTAATTCCCTGCCCTTACAGACCCAGGCTGGCTGCTGTTCAACCTAATCCCCAAATGTGACCCAACAAATTGTTTTCATCATACAGGCTAAGCACATTGTACCAAGCCAAAGTAGAGAAGATCTTTTTTGTTTGTGCCCTTATATGGCTCCTGAAGTCATCATTGATGCAATGAAGTAATGGAGTGTGCTCCTCTAATCAACCTCCCCTTCTATAAACACATTTTGTTCCTGCTCTGAGATTGTTCCCTGACATTTTTAAACCAGCCCCTTTCCTGGCTCTCTCTTTCTTTTATTTTTCGGATCATAGTGGGAGGGAAACAGCCAGCTCTGGAGAGCGAAGAGATGGTGGAGATCATGGTAAACTAACATTTGGTAGAACAAGTGGCTTCAAAAAGAACAGCAGTGAAACCAGAGCAGCTGAGGAAGAGCAGGAAGACGTCCGAGGTGTGCTGAAGAGGCGAGTGGAAACTCGGGAACACACAGAGGAGAGCCTGAGACAGCAGGAAGCTGAGCAACTTGATTTCCGTGACATTTTAGGCAAGAAAGTCAGCACCAAAAGTTTTTCTGAGGAGGAACTGAAAGAAATCCCAGCCGAGCAAATGGACTTCCGCGCAAACCTGCAGCGGCAGGTCAAACCCAAGACCTTGTCAGAGGAGGAAAGGAAAGTTCATGCTCCTCAGCAGGTGGACTTCCGCTCTGTGCTGGCCAAGAAAGGCACCCCAAAAACCCCATTGCCAGAGAAGGTGCCACCTCCTAAACCAGCCATTACAGATTTCAGATCTGTGCTGGGCTCAAAGAAAAAGCCACCTGCAGAGAATGGCAATGCTAGTACACCAGCACCAAATGCCCGCACAAATTCTGAAGCTCAGAATGTGACCCCCAATTCTCAAGCCCCTGTTGCCAAACCAGCAGTGAAAAAAGAAGAAAAGAATGACAGAAACTGTGAACATGGGTGTGCAGTGGTAGATGGTGGAATAATTGGGAAAAAAGCTGAAAACAAAGCAACAGCAAGCAAACCACCAGCAAGCAAAGGAACAGCACCCTCCTTTATAGAGAAGCTTCAGGATGCTCAAGTAGTAGATGGTGAAAAATTGGTCTTACAATGTCGGATTTCCTCTGATCCCCCTGCAGCTGTCACCTGGACTCTAGACAGCAAAACCATCAAATCATCAAAGTCCATTGTCATCTCCCAAGAAGGTAAATTAATTTAATTACAAGCCAGCTGGATGGCACACTGTTATATCCGGCTCTTGATTAATAATATTTAGTTCATTAAAGGTAACGGAATACTTTATTTAAGTCCTGTGCCAGTAACTGTTTCCAGATGCAACTCTCTTGTTATTTCAGTGGAGTACACAAGGAACGGTATTGTTTGACATTTCTTGCAGATTCTCCTTTAACAACTTGCAGATGTAATTTTTATAAAGTTGAACTTGCATTTTTAAATGCTGTTTACATTGCTAACGCTGTTTAAGGAGCTGGTACATGACGTTTATTTAAGCTGAACTTTAAGGATTAGAACATTGAAAACAGAATAATAATATTGCTGGTTTACAAATTCTAATTTAATTCTTCTGTATGTTTAATATTTCAGGCTTCTTATTGCAATAAGAAACACAGAAGCAAAGAACAGTTGTGTTATAGAAAGAAATTACTAAAACTTCAGGTTACATAGTTAAGATCAGAGTTGAGAATTGATTTCCACTGTATTTAATGCCCCACCACAGATGCTTCTGTTGCCTTTACAGACACTGAAGTATTTGAACCCCACTGGCCTGATGACTTTTAACTAATTTCAAAACAGTACACAGTTTGGTAAAAGTCCTCAGAGAGAGCACTTACTGTTGTGAAATTGAGTCATTTCTTTATATTCCACATTCTGGAGAATCAAACCCTACTAGACTGGTTTTTTTCTGAAAGTTAATATTGTATCTAGACAAAATATATTTTCCTTGGGACAAAAATAGGGAGGATAACTGATAATACAAAAAACCTTCTTTACTTCATACTTGTTTCATAAAACACTAAGGGAATTATATAGAGAATGACACTGTCCTGCACATTGTAGTAAAAAGGTTCATGTTCACACTAAGAATTATAACTTGACACAGGGGTCTGCAGTCTTAGTTGTGAATGTTTCTTCATTTAATCCAGACTATTTTCAGTATTATTAAATGAGAACTAAATGAATGCACACAATGGCTCACCACAACCAGTGAATCCTTGTGCCATGTTCCAAGCACTGAAACATGAGGATTCTTCTCAAGTAGATGCAGTGAGAAACAACATTGCCTTCAGATGGGGGGGAGAGGGGGAAGGTACCTGAGTACTACATTAAGGACATACCAAAGTAAGTAGATGGAGGGATGTAAATGGTTGCAGGTGCATTGTGTCTAGCATGTGTCTGAAGTGGCATAAAAAATTTATGAGTACATGATGATTTTCACCAGAAGGGACTGTATAGAATAGGGTTAACTGTCACCTACATGAGAAAAAGTTGTCTGGTGGCAATGCCATCCTTGTAAAAAGGACTGACAGGATCAGGAAGTTGGGAGACTGCAATTTAATCAGCCTTACACTGGAAGCAGTATTTCAAGGGTTTTCTTGGAGTTGCTCAGAGTGAAAAGAAATTATGCATCCCAAAGTTTCATCACATAGATAGCATCTCTGTATCAAAGCTTCTGAGCTATGGTGGAGCCTCCTAAAGTCCCAAAGCTTTAGTGTTGTGATGCTGCAGAAAGCTGTTGACTAAAATAAACTGAGTAATTGACTGTTACAATCCCCCAACTCATATTCACTTTATAAATGTTACTGTGGAGCTGAAAATCCAGTGTGATTGTGTTTACAGTGAAGTGATCCTCATGTACAGAAATGCTCTACCACCTGCCTGAGCAGGGCATGTGACTTATCCCATCCAGTTTGTCTGGGCTATGACACTGTTGGTCATAACACCTCAGAGCTGGCATTTTGTCAGGATGTCACACTTTAGCAGTGCTTTCCACTGAGGTAAGGAATTAAGGTCCTGGATAAGGAATCCTCTGTTTCAGGATAGCTTCTTGCAGGGAGTGAAAAAACTGTCCTTATGTTTGAGTTGTACCTGCATTATGACACTAGTATCATGCTTAGGTAGTCAGTATTATTGGAACTTCAAAGTCATGCTTTCTTTTGCATGTATTTGCAGAGGATCTTAGAAAGAAATATTATACGGAGAAGTAAATGCTACAGTTTTCTCCTTTAATGGAAAGAAATGGAATGAGGATTAGAACTACTTTTTTTTTTAAAACCTTATTACATACCCTCTTGTACACTGAGGGGATAAACTGCATGATGGTCAATTTAGTTTTTTTCCTGACAGTACCTGCTAGCTTTGGCACTTGGAGAAGAATGTGTTGCTGCTCCCCCGCTGTGAGATGCTTTCATGCCAACTGTTAAGTAATTAACTAGGTATGCATGATACTTACTTTAAGTAAGTTTCAGTTTTCTTCGAGATTGATTTTTCTCTTTTCCCCTAGTTAGGAACGTGTAAATAGTTGAAGGAACCAAGGGAGGAGAAGGAATAATTAGAGCTACAGACTAGAATTGAGAAATAACAATGTCAGGATGAATAGCAGTACAATAGAGAAACTGTATGGATTAGTATCACAGAATGTGTTTGGAGCAGCTTTAAGCAGAGAGCTCAACAATAAAACTGGACGCAGTACTCAGCAGCCCAATGCCAAAATCCTAGATTCCACCTTTTGCCCCAAATGCTGAAAAGGCAGCTTTGTCACACCCACGGGTGTCGTGTCTTTCAGCAGCAGTGCCTTTGGCCAACCTTGGAGCACCATTTAATGGGCTCTGGAGATAATCCCCTAGAGTCATCCTAGGCTGAAAGAATGTTGAGTCTGTGGGGAAGGAGAGGATTTCAGAGCAAATGGGCCTAGCTCACAGTAATGGGCTTAGATCTTGCAAAGCCATTTTTTATTTCTGCAGTATGACCTTGCTCCTCTTGTGTTCAACAACAAAATCCGCTATGAAAGTGGATAGACTTGGTCTATTCTTACCTATTTCACCAACTGGTTTTGTGCTGCTGTGATGTTTGGTGGTGACTACTGGTTCTCACATATCAAAATTTTTCCAGAGGTATCTCACAGAAGAATAACTTACTTGTTCTTAACAAGTTGGACATGGAAAATCCTCTATCTAGAGTGAGACATGTCTATCTGCTTCTTACCATACTACAAGTCCATGTTAGTTAGTATGGCTACTGTCCCACAAACTGTTCAATGAGTAAGTAACACATGAACCTGCAGAATGCCATGTATTTGTCTTTTGGAAATTAAATTAACCCTCTCTGTCATTACCAGAAAGCAAAAAGAGATAGCAGTTTGCTGATCGCCTGGTGCTAAACACGTTGTGAAGATAAATACATGAGATCTGATTTCAGGACCATGCCCAGCTGAGAAAACAAGTGGCATATTTGTCCAGGAAGGGCAGACTTAAAAGTATACGTGTGTGTAACAAGTTCACAGGATAGACAAACTAACTAGTCCCTTTATGCAGTCACTCACTGAAAGTAACTTTCCTTGGCATATTTGTCCCAGCTGATAATAGCGCCCTTTACCTGTTAGAAACAACTCTATTCACACATCTCCTCTGTGTTTGAAGAGGCTAACGCTACATTGCCTGTCCAAGGCAGTTTAGCCATTAGCATGCAAGAAAAGGGGGGACGTTAGCCCCACTTCTGTACCATTGGAGAAGCCCGAATTCAAACACCAGGATCAGAGTAATCACTGGTTGGTGAGGTCTTGGAGCAGGATTTATTTTTTCCTTTGCCAAAAAAAGCCCTTCATCTTCAGGCATGTTTATGCAGTATATGTGCTGTATTCTAATAGTTATCTAGAGCTTGCAACATATTCTATTATTCCAGGGTTAAGTTTACATTAGCAATTAGAATCTGGGCAGCATTATACTGAAAGATCAATCTCACTCCTTCCATTTTACATTTCAACTATTAATACTGTTTTGTTTCCCTTTGGAATCATGAACATCAGCACTTGTTTCTCCGTTTCTTTTAATAATTCCCCAAATAGTATTCTGTCAGTTGATTGGCATGTGTGATTTGTTGCTTAAAGTATCATTTTTATGATGAAGTGAGCTCTTACATCATTTTTCTTTTACAAACATGTCTGACCTGGTAGGAGTTTATTAATGGTTTGATTTTATATTTTTCTTCTTTTAAATACTTGTTAGAGTGCAGTTATCTACATTCCTGGGATAGATATTAATTGGTTTTTTGCCTGTGAAATCTCCAAATAAATGGTAACTATAACAAAAAAACAAAAGAGGGAACTCATTAATTAGAGCATTTTGCATTTATACAGGCAGGTTGGATAGTGTATGGTTAAGAGGCAGTTGTTTTCAATGTGAGAGAGTTTGTTTGAAATTATGGGGAGCTTTTTGTTTGGAAAAAAGTTTTTAAGAAGGCTCTAGCAGGCATTACAGTGGAGTTAGACATATAAGGACTGAGTAGAACAAGCTTCCTCACACAGTGAACTCTTTAGAGCAGGAACCATTTTGTTTTACATGTGTATAGTACTTGGCACAGCACTGCCCTGTGCTAGTGTCCTGCTATGTGACTCACTCTTGGATAGAAAATCCAGATAGAAAAGTTTTGCATGGTTACAAAAGTTGTTCTAGAAGACGACAGTGAAAGGGATTTGGAAGCTGGCATCCTTACTAAATTGGAGAATTGAGATGCACAGTGAATATAAGCCAAAAACTGGCAAACTTGTCGGTTTTTAAATCGGCTTGCTGTGCTTTCTTTGGCTACATTTTGTACCATGTGACTTTATAGATTGCAGAGGAACTACTTAATATAGGCTCAGGTAGCAGTGATGGTGTAGCTTAGAAAATGCCCAGAGTTTGTATTGCTTTTTGTAAGACAGCTTTTTTTCTTCCTAAGTTTCTTGGCAACGTAAAGAGTTGGTAATCTTGTTAGCAATAATGCCTTAACAACTTTCTTGTGACTTAACAGAACTCCTAAATCGTCCTGTCAGTTGTGCAAGTCTGTGTCTGCAGTCTAACTAGGATGTGCCATGACTTTTAAAATTTCTTCTTAATTAACTTTGAGCAAGAGTTTGGTGTGTAATGAACACAACTCTGTGTACTGCTGAAAGTAGATGGATTCTGCAGCTTAAAAAAAGCTTCTTCAGAAAGTTTAAGGCTAGGGAGATCATCTGAGCATCAGTTCTGACACAACTCCGTGTTTGTCACATGTCACAAGATTTCCCTCTCTACTGCCATTTTTGTCTGAATCCTCCTTTTTCCAGAAATGCATGTAGTATAGGTTTAAATATAGTGAAAGAGAGACCTTTGCTATAATCACTGGTAGTTTATTGCAATGTCTAATTATTCTTCTAAGTGTCTTGTTTTTAAATCAAGAAGCAAAGCAATGTCTTATTTCTAATTTGAATTTATCTGGTTTCTTCTTCCATACACTAGTTTCCTTTCTCTACTAAGCTAAAGAGCCCATTTGTACTTGACAGAATAGCTTTGACTCTGTAATCAAGATACCTCTCTATCTCTCTTTTTTCCAAAACTTGACAAGTCAAGCCCTTACTAACTTTCTCTCCATAATGCACTTTATGCGCCCCTTGGAGGCTTGGGGTTGTTTTGTTTTGTTTTTCTTTTTAATACCTCCTCTTCAGTTGCTATTTGTTGGTTTATTATCCTATTTAGAAAATAGGCAGCAGAACCGTATGTCGGTATCAGCATCAGTGAGATGGAGGTCACCTTCCTATTGCTGTGCTTACTGGAGGTCATTGGTCCTCTTTCTACCTCACAACAGTGGAGCTCATATTTGTTACTACTATATTAAGCCTTTAAACCTTCTGAAAATAGAGCATCCCTTGCTGTCCATGGATGCTTGTCATTTCACTATCTTAAGCCCCATTTTCTTTGAGTGAGTAGGACTCAGCTTAACAAGTAAATGAGATTGTTTATGAGGACTGCCCTATTTTGTCTCTTTCAGTCTCTTCCCTTTCCAACATTCTTTTTATCATCTGTAAGTTTATCAACATTAATTTATGAATACTTCTACATCACAGATTAAAATACTGAATAACTTTGTTCTGAGTCTGATCATAGAGAAAATCCACCAGAAACATACCAAGCAATGATTTCCTACTGTCAGCTTCTTCATGAGATCTTTGTTTTGGCAGTTATAACTCTTCCTAAATGAATGTCATTAATATAGTAATATAGTATTAATTACAAGTAGAATAATGTGAGATAACACAAATATTTCAGTAAAGACTAAGAAAATTACCTTTACACAAATACATTTGCCAGTTAAATGTGTAATCTCATTAATAATGAAAGTAGCTTTCTTACATTGTTTTCCTTAAAATTCTATCAATTAGCAATAATTAAATTTGACATTTTTTCTTCTCTGAAACTCATGTGAGGTTTTTCACTACTTTGACTGTTGTCATTGTAACTGTAGTCAACATTTTCCAGGTCAAGCCACTTGCCATTTTTAAGCATGACTGTGACACTAGCACATATTAGTGCTTTCCCAAACAATTTGTGATTTATTAGAAAATTAACACCATGGGCCCATGAGTTCCTTAACAAATTTGTTATGGCTCCTAGGCACAATTTCTCATGGCCTACTGTTTATTGATATCACCTAAATACTCCATAGTACTTCTTTATCCCATGGGATACAAATGAGACAGACATAAACTTCAGCCTGCATCATGGATAGGAGTCAGGAGGTTGGCCAGCTAGATGCCAGTGCAGGGAATTAGACTCAGGAGCTTTTTTTTGTTGGTTTGTGTATTTGTTTTGTATCTGAAGTTGACTTTCTGTGGAGTTTCATGGAAAGAATGCAGAAACCTAGAGATATTTTAAACAGCCTTGCACTATTTTTGAGTAAGTCAGAAAATCCTTTAATAGCTCGAAATGCAAGGGAAAGGCTTTGTGTATCTAAAACAGAGCCTCCAGTAAACTGTCAGCTTCTGTGGCTGTTAAGGTCTTTTCTAGAGCTGCACCAGTTCCAATGTCTATGTAGAAGATCCCAGCATTCATGCTCATTTCAATCCTGCACTTTGTGACAGTGTTTTAAAGACTCTCCATGGGCTTGTTCCTAAAAAAAAAGAAGAGGGCTTGGGGGGACAAAATGGATAGCAAATTCTTTTAGTTGACTGGGATTAGGGAGGTGCCAGGATTCAGAATACCCAACTGGAGTAACCAGTCTGGACTTTCTTGCAGTTATGAGAAAATAAGCTTGCTTCAGGTCATAAAGGGTTTTTGCAGAGGAAATACCAAATACTTCATTGAAAGACATTTGGCCTTCTAGCCCCGGGGATTGACTGTAGCTCTAGATCACAGAACATAAGCCTATTGGGGAGTTTCCTGTCCTTATGAAATCTCATCAAGTTTTGCCTGTTTGGAGGGGGTTTTTTTCTGTTTTTCTAAGAAAATGAGGTTTTTACAGCCATTTGCTTTCTCAGCCCCCCCTTATACTCCTGACCCAGCCTGGCTATTACTTTTTTGAACTATTGGCCAATTTCACGCTAAGTCCTAGTAGTCCACAGTTTCATGAAAAGTAGTGGCTAAATAAAGGAGCATGACCCAAATTATCTCATTTTCCCTTCACTCCTCCACTGAGGGCAGAATACCACCATTGCATCAGGTGGTAGCAACAAGCCCAGCAATCCCCATGTACTTTGTATGAGCTGTTCCAGGGTAGTTGCTGGGGAGTATGAAGAAGTGGAGGGAAATAGGACACAGATTATTGCTGCAAGGGGGTGGAAGTCAGGAGAAAAAGGATGCAGCCCTTGAAAAAACATATTTCCTTCATCCTCCTTCTTACAAAATAACTTCATTAAAATTCAACACATATAAATATTCTTTTGGAAGGAGTAAGACTGACATTATTTCATGAGGACTCTGTTTCCAGTGGAATAATCCAAATGCAGCTTCGATCAGACCTCTGCCACGCAGCCTGGCCAGGGCTAGATTCTAAAAGCAAACTAACAGAGTCCTGAATGCACGTAGCAAATCGAGGATCATCATGAGAAAACCCTAGCATTTTCTGCTAGATTTTAATATAACTGTGGGGAATGACTTATTGTTAGGGTGGGATGTTTCTGTCTGTATATGCTGCATAAGAAAGTGTTTCTCATAAGGTGTTAACTTGTATTGCTGCAGTATGCTGTATGGACAACACTGCAACAGTATGAGTGGTGAGGAATGACCCTATGTCACGTTAGTCTTCAGTGAGCTGAGGAAGGGCTTTTGAGCAGGTAGAAAACTCCAGCAGAAACTAAAGTAAATGCTGCTTTGTTCCAGTCCCTTAATGATCTGGTTATCCTTACAAGCCAGACTCTTTCCGTGCAGTAAGGTGGCCAGAGATCTCCTTCATATGTATGTGTCTCTGTTCCATAGTTTATATTATTTTGCCATTGTATTTTTAGGTTCTAATGTGTGATTTTTTCTCAGAGGGTTACATAGATTTATACAAATTCTTAGACTGGAAGTTATCTTTGGCTTGTTCTCCCATTGTCTCTTTAAACAGCAGAGACATGTGAATTTTTATTTGCTAGATGCCTGCAAGAATACTTCTCTAGTGTCCCTCCTCCATTTGGAATGGAATTGCAGCTCGTGACATTTTTGGCTCAGCCTGACTCATGGAGAAAAGTTGCCTCGGGGAAGGCATGTGGCTTTTCTTTTCACCCTGTGGCTGGCTGAGCACAGCACATGTGAGTCAGGGGTCAGTGGTCCTCTTCTGAGATACTTTTTGCATCATTTCTCAGGGGGGAAATAGTCGTTATTTAGAGCTTCTTGATTTTGTAGAGTATGATGAAGAGGGAAAATTTCATTTTCTTCTAACCCTTGCGTGTGTCTGGCAAACCAAATTTGTGGGGAACCATTTGAATGTTTTTTTATAAGATTTGTCTTGAATAATAACATCCAGTTTTACAATGAGGGAAAATCCGAACACCAAAATCATAATTGCCATGTCAGAACTGAGGTCTAGTCTCCAAGGGGAGCCAGTAAACTCCGAAAGTTCTCCTGATAGAGGGGTGTTCTTTTCAAGGACCTTTGAGGTCCTTTTCAATGCCCAGTGTCACTGCACCTGTGCCATCTCCCACATCACAAAGGAAATACTTGATGGGGAGCCTGGGATGAGGCACTGTGGAAGGCAGAAGGCAGCCTCCAGTTCACATAGAGAGAAAGATGGCAAATAGCAAGAGATGCTGGGAAATTTCCCTATGTCTCAGGACACGGGAAATGTCTAAAAAAGATCATCTATCCAATCTTGCTGTCAATTGGGAGAGACTGTAAGAAAGGTAAGTGGAAGAAGGGGAAGGTATTACTGTGGCTGATATAAGTGGAGGGTGGAGGCATTCTGGACAAGCTAAGAGCAATGGGTGGAAGTGCACAGTGTCTCAGGCTGTGTTTATGGGACAGGCCAGGCTTTTCAGTGATGAGGGAGAAAGCAAGCCCACACTCCACCCTCACTTATTGAGGGATATTTGGAAGGGGAAAGTCTGGAGTGTTTTAATTGGGGTTCTCCCTGGGGAGCAAAGTTCTCTGCTGTTCCAAGCAATGCAGGTGAACGTAAGGGATTAGGTAAACAACAGTTCTCCTTCCTCATCCCCCAACCACTGGGAACAGCTTCTGGTTTGGTTCACAGAGTTTTATATTTTAAGAGGAAATGTATTTCCCTTGGGTCATACCAAGCTTCCCTTGGTAACTACAGAGCTTATGTTGCATCCTGTTTCTGCAAATCCAATGAAGTAAAATTTTGCTTTTTTTGTTGAAAAAAAATGGATTTGTTGCAGTGACAAATTTGACTGCCACTGATATATTGGACTTTCTAATGGATGTTTTACAATACCAGACACTTGTTCTTTAAGTAACTCAAGCAAAAAGATGTGTCTCAGTGCCATTTTTAAACTTGTGCACTAAGCTGAAGTTCTACTTTCACACGTGGATGCTCATGGGAGTGCTAGAGATAAGGCTGAATCAAAATATTGCAGATGGCCACTTGACAGAAGCCCTCTCATTTACAGTTCTACTTTACTAGCACTTTTGGAAAAAGTTCATCTGAGTGAGGACTTCTTATCCCTGCTATAAGACAAAGAACAGCAGCAGAGATTCTGCTCTGTGTCTTCTCTACCCCCATCCATGAACAACTTTAGGGCTGCAGGGACAGCTTTGAGTATCCTAGGGAACAGCAGTAAGATTCAATTTATCTATCAATGTGTTTTTATTTTATTTAGCATGAATAAGGTTCCAATTCTGATGTTTAATTTTTAAGGACAAAACCTCTTTTTCTAACAGTGAAGATCACCTGTAGTAAAGGATTGAATCATTTGATGCATTCTGTTCCTTAATAGCACTAAGTATTTTGTGAATTGCAACATAACATCCATTTGATCTCTCCTTCCTTTGTATTAGGGACACTGTGTTCACTTACCATTCAGAAGGCCATGCCTGAAGATGGGGGCGAATACAAATGCATAGCTGAGAATGCAGCAGGAAAAGCTGAATGTGCTTGCAAAGTTCGGGTAGAAGGTAAGTACTTTGCTGGATACGGGAAAACCCTTCCTTAGAACTTCCTCTTCCCCCCCTTCATTTCCCAATAGCAGCCTTTATGAACCACATACACAAAAAAGAACTGCTCCCTTCCCTTCTGCACTTTTTGGTCAATAAGTAATTCAATGTCGACCATAAAGGAGCATGAGCAGAGAGACAGTACAGAGCCAAGGGCTCTGGCTGCTTTGTGGAATAATCCATGTTGTCCTGCTGCCCACTGTATTTCTACAAGGTTTTTAGAGCAGTAAGTTGAACCCATGAAGATTTGCTTCTGAGCTGTATGCATTCTTTAAGAGCATGTAAGAATTTGGTATGGGAGCCTTGGTACCAGTCTGCCTCAGGACTATATATGGCACATTTCTCAGTCTAGAACTTTTCAATTCTTTGCATTCACTGACGTTTGGTCATTTGGTTTTTCTAGTGGAAGTGAGCAAAAATAAAAAAATTAGCAGCTCAACCACCCTTGTATGCCATAGTCTTAGAACGCGGATAATTTGCTGACTGAGGTACCTGTTTTCAGCCTCAGCCATGCTGATGGCACTGTACTTTTGCCAAGTAGTCTTGGCCTTGGGCAAATATTTTGTCATGAGGTTGACAGTACAGAGTTTTAAAACTGCCATGGACTTTAAGTTACTTTAAGTAACCAAATGTGCATCTTATCAGCTCACCTTCTGGTGAGCTCATCCTTGAATACCGTGATATTTTCCATTATGACTAAAAAGAACACAAAACTAAATAAAAAGCCCAGTAACATAGATCTTGGCTACTAAGCCTTCACAACTGTGTTACAGATGTGGTATTTGGGGCAGGAGGTTTAGAAAAGAAAACTATTATTTGTTTTCCTAATGTAGCATGACACAAGGTAAGAATATGATCCTGTAACTCCGTCAGTAAGGGTCAGTCTTCATGTAGCTGGAAAAGGAATTAATTATACATATAATTACAATTCATTATATTCGTTCCTGTAATGGCACCTTCTGTGATACTATGGTCACAACATAGTCCAGCTTAGGTGTTTGATAAGCTATTGTTTATATTTCTGTAATTTAAAGTAATAAATTTTACCAGCACTGAAGTTCAAAGACGACTATCAAGAAGAGGCTTTAAGCAAAATCTAGTACCCTGTAACACCTTAACTACCACAGATGCAGAGTGTTAAAGGATCAGATCATCAAGTGCTTAGCACACAGTAGTTCTCCAGAGCTGCCCTGGCATCTTTTAAATGTCTTGGTCACCTATGTGTTTTTTCCTTTGACTTTGTATTCTGATCTCCTTCAAGTAGTTGCTTTTCTTCCTGAAGCCTCCCTTAGCATATTTCCCACTTCCAGTTTCCTGCTGGGCAATGCATGTTCTAGGAGGCTGGAGGTAGGCTTTGGCCTGCAAAGTCTTGATCATGGGAGGCTGTCAGCTCATGACATATTCATTGCATGATGACATGAATGGCATTATATCAGCTGTCTGGCTCACCCTAGTAGCAGCACCCATGTCATTAGGAGCTCACTGCCCACATAATGTTGGACACTAGAATGACCACATTCCTTACCTTCATACTGGCTGCCTCATCTGTCTTTTCCACTCCCTACTGGCATGCTGCTTTGTATGGCTGAGAAGAGGTTTTTGAGGAACGGCATCACAGCAAACTCCAGCTATTTAGGAGAGACGCCATTTGATATCTCATGTCTGTGACTGGCAGAGGGGATGACTGTTATTTTTAAATTAGAATTGTGATCTAAAACA
>VYZV01026164.1:1450-11885 GCA_013401275.1 Pandion haliaetus | reverse complement strand
GTTGTGTTTTCATTGATGCTTTTTCTTTCTTAAAAATTTTAGATGTGGGGGTGGGTGCTTTTTTTTTCTTTTCTTTTTTTTTTTTTGGTAAGTTTTCTATAATCCAGCCATTCAACAGCCTCAAGAGTCAAGACATCTGCCTTGGAGATGTACTCATGTTTTGACGAGCCTTAAAGCATCGTGATTTTTGTCATAATGTTGAAATGAAATCTTTGATGCTTGACAGCTGCTGGCTGCATGGAATGCTCTCTTTTTTTTTTCTTTTTTCCCCCCTTTTCAACGTGATGTTTACTACACATAATAGGAATCTGCATAATTTTGAAGAACAGTTTTAATTCTCTTTATCCAAAAATCTTTCTGTAAAAGTGATAAATTCATAGGAGTTAACATCATTTTGGTGAAGAATGCTGGCAATTTTAACAGCTGTATATGTATGTGAGTAAAAGTGCGGACTAGGGATAAAAGGCTGTGTGAGGGTTTGCACATGGTAGCAGAAAGATGCCATCAGATGTAATGCTGGAACTGACATTATCATCTTGGCATCCCTGACCAGTACTCGCTGTCCATTAGAGAGGAGCTGCAGTTGGGAGGCTGTCAGGCTTCATAGAAACAAAAGCAAATGTCCCACAGAAGCAGTTGCAAATGCTGTTACAGT
Source organism: Pandion haliaetus (assembly GCA_013401275.1). Taxonomy (NCBI): domain Eukaryota; kingdom Metazoa; phylum Chordata; class Aves; order Accipitriformes; family Pandionidae; genus Pandion; species Pandion haliaetus. The sequence continues at coordinate 11,230 of VYZV01026164.1, read as the reverse complement.
GCTACTAATGTAAGCTGTAAAGCCAGATGGTATGGCTCATATGGCTCATGCATATGGGTGAGCAATGCAGGAGTAGTCCCATTGTTGCAGAATTACTGTGGCCATGGAGACTTGAGGAAAGAAGTATGGTCACGTAGCATAGGAATGGGCAACGCATGATGGCAGTAATGGCTGCCATCTCTAATCTGTGGAGTGATCACAGATCCACTTATGACTGATAGTTTACACTGATGCTATGACAGCCCTTAGGGCAATTTCTGTGCAGCATTTTATTTGGTGTTTATTAAAGGTGGCATCTGCCCAGCTGCTCTTCAACCAGCAATAATCACTTTTCACTCGAGTTGAAGGGAAAGAACAGTGACCTCTGCCTTTATGTGGTGATGGTAGAAACAATAAGAAGCCAATGTCCAAGACTGTGGAAAAGCCAAACACAAACTAAAAACAATGGGATAAGAAATTTCAGAGGGAATGCTTGCCAGTTCAGCTGATTTGCAGGTGTCCATGGGTGAGGGACATCAGTGAATGGAAAGTTAAATGAATAAAGAGAACCAGAGATGGCTACAGGGAAGGTGGAGATGTTTGCAGAGCTTAGATGTACAGTAATTAATGGAAGGGCAGACTTAGATTTAAAAAAAAATTATATTCACCTTTGCTATTGTTTTTTTTTTCTTTTTGTAAAACAGGACTTTGTATACATTCTTTCCTCTTCCAAATAGAAGCAAGTGAGCAAGGCCCCAACTACTGGCAAACTCTCAGACAAATGGGAAACAAACTTTCCTTAATTTAATCAAGCCTCAGTACCTATGGCAGATTTTTGAACGTGCCCAGGCCTCCTTGCTACTTTTGGGGTCACTCCTGTGAGGTGCTGAAAACTCTGGCCCTAAGCCAGCAGCACGATAAGATCGTGTGAGGGTTTTTAAGTGTGCAGATAGCACCATGACTTCAGTGGGACCATTTACATTCTTAAATTAAACGTGTGCTGAAGTGCTTCACTGCTGCAGAGGCAGAATGCCTGACATTTCAGTGCCAAAATGGGGACAAAGTTCTTTTGAAAGTCTGTCCGCTGAGGTAGGTGTCTAAATGTTGAATGCCGAGTTTTCCTGAAAATCTAGCCTTTATATATCAATCCTGGTAATTTTTACTGATAACAAGTTCAGCAGAAACATGAGGTCAGTATTTTTATTCCAATCCTACATGTCATCTACACATCCTAAGGTGGGGGGTTTAATGCGAACTAAGTAGCACATGGACTTCTGTAGTTGTTTATTTATTTTGTGGCTTTAGACACACAAATGTAGGTCTGTTCCAAACAATGTAAAATCTAATGTTTAATTAAATTAAAACACTACACATTTCTGAAAATGAAGTTGCCTTTGATTTTTAAAAATAATCTTTTCAGAATGTCTCAAAATCAATTTCCAGTGGTAGTCATTGTGATACGTCATGCTTGTTTTCATGCACACAGAGCCTCGGATCTGGCACTAAACCAGTATTAGCCTTTGCTCTACTTGCATTTAGGAAACACTATACTGCTAACTGCTACTTTATGGATGTGGCTAAGGCTGTGTTTATCTATGCAAGGTTTACTGGTTGTGTTATGCTTACAAATTTCCATAATTAAGACTGCAACTTCTATAATTACAGCTGCAAATGAGAACCATTTTGCCAGAGCTTATTTTGACTGTTGAATTAATGAAAAAGTTGGGGGGTTTTTAAGGGGTGATACTGCTTCAGTTACATCAGGATTTTTATCGGGCTACCATAATTCTTTTCTACTTTTAACAAAACTATGGTAGTGAAAGTTTCAATTGTAAACAAATCTTCTGTTTTGTTTAGTTTTCTTGAGGTTCTAGTTGCTACCTTGTAAAATAACCAGCCATTGAGGACTTTCTTGGAAGTTGAATATGAAGCTGCATTTACCTTGACTATCTTTACATACATGCTCAAAATATAAGCATGATGGAATAACTTTATGGCTATTTTATATAAAAAATGAGGAAAACTTAGTATTATGCAGCAAAATCATGATTACAAGCAAGTAGTTTAAATGATTCTTGTTTTTTCTATATAAAAAAATGTTGCCCCATAGTATGAAAGATGTTTATGAGCTGTATTCATCAGCAATCTATGATTTGTAGTTTGTGACAATCTTATACTCAGAGATTGACTCAGTGGCATAGGAATTTCTCTAATGCATCAGTAGCAGTTCAGGCTTGCAATTTTGCCTCTAAGAAGTGTCATCTTTGGTATGTTCTAGAAAGTTTTCCTCTATTAGTGAAGAGTCAAAAATCAAAAAAAGGAGAAGTGATGTCTGAATAAATCCTCAACATGGCACACAGTGTAGTTCAAGATGTTACTACTTCTCAGGCTGAAGAAATCAGGACAAATTCAAGGTTTGTGTCCCGTGGAAGATAAAAAAACGCCCACTATATTAATATTTAACTTCAAAAAGGGAAAACATATAAAAATGAGAAAGCTTCTTGAAAAGAAATTTAAAAGAGCAGCCAACAGGGTAAAATGATTAAAGACCCTACATTAGAGGCTCAGAGTAAAAGTGTACCACCTATCAAAGAAAAAATTTTAAAAAGAACCTTTTACTAAAACCAGCTTGGCCAGCAGTACAGCAACAAGATTCTACTCAGAAGTGCAAATGACAGATCAGCAGGATGAGATGAATTGTGTCCCAGGATTCACAGTGCCGTTGCAGGAGTTCTAGAAGAACTCAAATATGGAATTGTTAAATTATTAGCTACAGTGTGGAATTTATGTTCTAATCAGCCTCATTATTAAAGGAATGAATAGTGTTAAAATGTGTTGCCTTCTCATAGAGTAATAACTAGTTAAAAATTAAAAGCAGGGGGTAGAAAAAATTACAGGTTTTCATAAAGGGGTGGTCAGTGTGTTCTCCCATAGAGTCTACACTACAACCTGAACTACTCAACATATTTATAAATAATTTAATAAAAGTTTATGATGAACTGCTAAACATAAAGGAGTGGGTGGTTATAGCTTTTGGGTCAAGCTATTCCTAAACTGCAAGTTGCCAAAACTGGAAGGGTACCGTAGAAGAAATTCTTGTTTTGTTTCTGTAGTCTTTCCTTAAGTATCCTGTGCTGTTCACCTTCTGATATGAGGTAGACCTTCAGTCTGACCTTGTTTGGCCAATTTTATATTCTTATGAGCCAAGTGTGACTATTTTCTTGATTTGTAAGATTACTGAAATGGGGAAAAAAAGTCTGGTATTTGTAGTGATTTTTTCAGTCTGGAGTCTGTGTAGACTGTGTGGAAGATTTGCTACTTTTACTAATCAATTTACAGAACTTTTTATCCAGCAGTGGTTGCTGAACCCTGTCAATTCACTGTTCCACACTTCTGTCACTCAGAGCTCACCAGCTTTGCTGTATTTCAGGCTGGTATCTCCAAAATGCACTTCTTTGGAAGTTCTGTTCATAGATTAGTTTAGGCCTGAAACAACTAGATGTCTTTTTCACACATCTAGTATTTCCAAGAATTGATCCTGATTTCTTCCAGAGTGAGAGAGACAAATGGGCCTGATATCTTTAAACATTTCCTATCTTCTTACACTTATATATTGTCCTGAAAAAATCATGATAAAAATGGCAATTAAAAGCTTGCCTGATGATTCAGTCCGGCAAATCGTACATATCTCAAACACTATAGACATATGCACTATTGATTCCCTACATAAAAACTGGCCATGTAAATTTAATTTAAAGGTTCTGAGGCCCTGCAGTGTTGCTGAATAAACATCTAATGGTAATATTATGTTTGATACATGAGTGCCAGTGCTAACTTAATTCCACTTCAGGATATCAAGAATCACAGATACCTTCTTCCCAGCTAATTGCTGTGTTTGTTTGCTCAAGTAACACAATACTTTGGATTATAATAGAGACCAAAAGGTCTTAAACCATTCATTCCCCAGAGCAAGCCAAGAAATGCAGAAGAGGCCCAAATGTTGAATATCCATCAAGAAGAGCACCTTGTTTGTTGCCATTTTTTGATAACAATTTGCTGACATGAAAATGGACTGTTATGTAGTGCTTTTGAAATCCTCCTGTACTGTGAATTCTTTAGTTTGCATGAGGGAAATGTCTAATGGTAGCAGACTACTTATTTTGGACAACATAAAATGACATGCTGAAGTATCTTAAATGAAATGCTGGCTGAATAATCATGAGGTTAGTTACAATTCTGAATCATTTTCTACTGTGCCTGCCACTTGGTAGCTAGCAGGCAGAGCAGACATGATGGTCATTGGTGACTGATTTTGTGGTGCATGTGTGTGGATCCTCTGAATATTAGCAAAGTAAATGTTCAAGGTGGGAACTCATCATCCTTTGGCAGTAATTTTAGTGGGTAAACTCTAATAAGCCCATCTCCTCCAAACAGTATGGCAAAATCTCAGGGTACTGGAACTGTTGAATTTGAACCTGTATAATATTAAATATTTCTATTTACCCTAAAGCCAATAGGTGCTAGGCTTTTGCCTTTCTGCTTCCGTGTCACTAGGTCAAAACTTTCTGTATATATGAGCTGTCTGATTTTTTTCTTCCTAAACAGAAAAATCTATAACTTCATAAAAATAACATAAAGTTTCATTGTCACTGAGGTGTCCTTCAATATCAGTTATCTAATCCTTAGTTGGGAGATTCTCCTTAAAGGAAACTTCAGATTAAGCAAAACATAGTTGTCCCAGATGACCAGAATCTTGGGAAGGTGCATCATGAAACTGCAAGTTCTGCAACTTATTTTTCCTTGCTGACTGTATTTCTTTGCTATTCTTTGATATCTACTTTCAAGATTTCTGCTGTAGCTGGAGTAAACAGTAGATATGAAGTAAAAGATAACTCTCTATTACCTCCAGAGAGAAGCCATAATGCCACATATAATCCTCTCGGTAAGCAATGATTTCTTGAAATGATAATTTATGTGAAGTTTGCATGTGGTGTGTGTATTTAACCAACAGGACTGAGCATTTACACCTTAAAGAGGGTATATGCATTTTGCTTACAGGTGCTGAGTGTTTTTCCTTTCTCTTCTTTTGGAAGACTGCACTAAAATCTCCCTTTTTCCCAAGTTTGATACACCAAACATATTCATACCTAATTTCTGTCAATATGAATGTCTAAAGAATTCATTGAAAATGTCTCATTCACTTTAGCCCTGAAGGTTTCTCTGGAATTCATCAAGTGGACTGACTATCTGCATTGCCCAGTTGCTTGTAAAAATTTAGCTCGCTGTCATCTCTTGAATTCAGCAACCTAGAATGATGCAGCATAACTTTGGGAAACAGCAGCATTAAATTAGAGATGCAAGCTGCAGACTGTAATATTAAAAATGTGTTCTCCTACTGTGGCCTAATTTGCCTTTTTCTTTTTATGCTGATAATGTGTCTGAACCCACACTGTGAGCAGTGTGTAATAAGTTTCTAGGCTTTTGGCATCTGTTATGGACAAACTGTGGATTCTTTGCAGCTTCAAACAGCAAATGAAATGAGTAGATCGATGGAATTCCTGTCTACATGTGTGACATGGAAATGTGCCTAAACAAATGTAACTTTGCAGCAGGAGCACTTAAATTGTGTTGAGGCTAAAAAACCAGATCTTGCTTATCACATGAATTAATTAACTGCAAAACATTTCTTTCTCCTGTTGTTACACGAAGTAAAGGGCTGGGGATTTGCATCCTGTAATTCAGCATATAAAACTGCTGTCAGAACCTCTGGCTCAGGAAGCCTGAAACGGCAGGATGCTGGAAGTGTAACCAGGGGAAGGATCACTGCGTGCTTGCCTTGCTCTGATACTTTTCCTTAGGCATCTGCTACTGGCCACTCTCAGAGCCAGGATATCCAGCTAGATGGACCTTTGGTCTGACCCAGCATGGCCAGTCTTATGTAAGAATACATGTGGTCATGGGTGGTTTTGATCTCCAGCCCCTTCCAGGGCTGGATCACGACTGAGGATGAATGAAACTGTGACTGGAGTTAATTTTAAACCACTGTTATTCAGGTTTGGAGTCATTTCAAGGAATGTTGTGCTGCCCAAAAATATGAAAATCCACTGGATATACAGTCCTACTCAGAAGTAAATTATATATGTTCACATATTCTAAAAGGATTTGGAGTAACAAAGAAATTGTTACCTTGTGATTCAGCGACATGAGATACCTTGATGGGTGTTACAGCGCAGCCTGATATGCATGTGCCTCAGTTTTACAGTAATGATCTGGAAATAAAACATATTTTCTCATTCTCCTTCTCCATTTTTTTTTCTTTTTTTTAAACAGTACATTCTTTGTAGCAATATCCCCTCGCATTTATGGTTGAAGCACCTAGCACAAGGAGTCCCAAGTTTATTTGGGGTCTTTAGATGTTGCTGCTGCAAACATGACCAGTTTTTCTGAGAGGTTATGCAGTCTGTTTGAGATGCATCTTCTCTTTCCACATCATAGACTTTTATGTAAGGCTGTAAAAGTGTAAGTTAGAGTTTTGCTAGCAATGGAATAAATAATTCATTCTTTTGTTTAAATAATACACCCTTTCCTGAATCTCTGCTGTCAGGAAAGTAGGCTTGGCCCTGGATTATTGTCTCTTGGTGAGTATACAAGAAAAGAGGCCTGAATTTGACACTGTCTGTCAAGTCGCCTTCCTCAAGCACACAGTCAGGGAAAACTGCCCTGGAAGGGGGCAAGTGAATTCAGATTTGACTCCAAGAGAGCATGGTCAAGTGCTACTTTAGCCACAGCTATTCACATTGCAGCAAGCAAAAAGTGGAAAAAAGGGGTCAATACCATTGTACTTGTCGAGCTGGTAGCTAAGCTGTTTCCAGTCTCTGGTTTTAGACTGGATAGTGTTCGGACAGAAGCAAGATGTGTTGGGCAGCTGATGTCAAATAAGGGAACTTTTCACTGTGAGCACATATTTTTATTGGTATTGACCTTTCAGATGTTTAAAACAGTTACAACAGTGTAACTTCTCATGCAGATGACCAAGCTGTCCTTTGATTAGTGCGTAAGAAATACCAGCTATAATTAAAAATATAAAGAATAGTATGGCACAGTTTATTTGCTGTGGGTAGAGCTTCTTATCCCATGCAGTTTGGTACTGCTGGTCTGACTGAATTAGGTGCAGTTCTCCTTCAAATGCCCTTTGGATAGCATGATCTAGAGGTGGCAAGTGAACAGGGAGCTAAATCTATTCCACAATTCATAGACCAAAAAAGGAAGCAGGAAGTCTGAGAAATTTTTAATTTAATTTCCATAAATGTTTCTTCTAAAGATACAGCAAGTCCCAATATGAAAAAACTATTAAAATAATCCCATTTCTCCCCTTTTTCTGGAATTTTGCTGATTACAACTCCTCCTATAACAGGTTTTTTTTTTTTTTTTCATTTGAGTGCTATTATTTTGTGCAGTTGTATGAGCCTGTATCTAAAACTAACACAAAGGGGAAAAGAAAATCCTGCAGTCTCAGGAGTACATACCTGGAGGGCCACAGTTTCTGCTGAACTAAATTTTTTAATGGAATTAGAATCATAGTGACATACTGTGGAAGGCTTCTTTTTATTACACCCCTAAGATTTATGTAGGAAATGGTCCAGACTCCTACAAATTCTTGTGACTAGTGAGGAATATATACATTAGTGTGCCAGATGACATATGTAGGTTATATAAACCAGATTAAAGAAAATGAAGTTTTAGTGTAGAATTCAGCTGAGATGGCCTTCTGGAGAAGTTCACTGTCTGTCTGATATTTTTAAAACCCTGTTTTATTGATCAGGTCCTTGAGAGCAAGAGATCGAACTAATTCAGTCTGGATTAGTTTTATCTGAATCTTCTACAGACTTTAAGAGAGTACTCTTTGTCTACAGCAAATGAGGGACATGAATTTACTTAGTTGTCTGAACTTCTCCCTTCTGTTGTTCATTTCAGATGCTTGTACTTTAAGCCAATATGATTTAGAAAAGTTATGAAATGTGATACATATTTACTTTTTTCTCTTTTTTAAAGTGAATTCAGATTTTGGGCAAAATATGAATAAAAACTGAGTCAGGTACTACTGTTGTTAGTGGACATGCAGGTGTTGGTGTGGTAACGATTTGCCTGGACACCAGTTAAAAGTGACCTTCTCTATGGAATTTGGGTAAATTGACTGACTAACGTATAGGAAAATAAGCTATTTTATTGCAGTTATTCCAGCATAGTTCCCTATGTAGGGATTCTGTTATAGAATAAAATTTGTTAGTTTATGAGCAAAATTGTTATTTTACAGTGCAGTCGTCTTGTGTTGTTCAAGGATATTGTGTCTCCCCAGGAAGGTATTCTGGAACAGGGATGACAAAATACGTTGCTCTGAATCTCCATGTGGTCAAGATGCTAAAGTTAAAGGGGCTGGTTCATCCCTATTTTGCCTTTCGACTGAGATTTCCTGTATAGGCGCCAAGACTGATAGAATGTCAGTGACAGAGCCAAATGTCTGTTAGGATGTGGAAGAGAATGATTCCTCACTGCCTGTAGCTGGGACTATACTGTTGGGAAAGTTTTTTTTTTTTCTTTGTTTGTGTCTTTTTTATAAAAGGAAGAAAAATAAGGAATCCAGGTGTTTAAAAATTCAGTCCTGAACATTGATCATTATTTGTGTTTCTGAGTTTTTCTGAAAATGAAGCCCATATCTATCTTAAGCACTTTCACTTTCATATAAGGCCATTAAAATTAGATTCCTAAATTAAGTCTTGTATTGCTGGTTGAAAATGACATTTTTCTGTTGTTCAGGATAAAATGTGTTGAAGCTTTCTTTATTTGTTCTAACTTGGAGCAAAACTTGAAATTTTCCATGAGGTGTGAATTCTGAGAAATATAATTTTAAAAATATTGAATTGTTGTAACATGATACTGAAGTGATTTTGCTTTGTTAGTATTGAAGCGTGCCACATAACAGTATTTTAAAGCAAAGGTGTAAAATAAATGAAGTAGAAATAAAATGCAAATTAAAAAAAATACAACAGAAGTTGTTCATTAGAAACGATCACATCTAAGATTTCATCAAAATGGATGAAAACTTTGTGTTTTGTTGAAATTGCTTTTTCCTGACAAAAGTACCTGATCAAGTTTTCTTTGATATGAAATATTCATAGATCATTATGGTAGATAATTCAAACGTGAAGTGAAGAGGTTGTTGCCTGCTATTAGGTGCCCCATTTTGAAAAATGGGCCACCATTAATATCAGTGAGGATTAAAGGTGGGACAATACATAGCCATCATTAGTCATCATTACCTGATGATCCATCTAGCCTGAAGATCAAGCATTTGCTTTAAAAAGAAGTCAGTTCTTCACATTAAGGAACACCAGCAGCAAACTGTATCAATTCCAGGTGTAATGGGTTTGACTAAAAAATGTAAAGTCCAAATTGCCTATACAGTTGTGCAAATACGTAGGTGAACTTTTGTATACAGTATATACAATAGATTTCTAGGGTATATCTTTGTAGTGGGGTTATGGGATGCAGGTGGTGAGTTCTAGTTCATTCGATCCTGAGGAAACTGCTGTGGATATGAAAGAAGAACTCAGCCCACCAGATACAGGATTTGAATCTTGCTGTTTCAATACATTACCACTTCTCTTTTCCTAAGATCTGATATCTGAAACAGCCATCAGACCGATATTTGTGGTTAGAAGAAAAAAAAGTGGCTTTGGTAGGATTTACATGGGATATTTTGTAAACAGTGAGAAGGACTGGTGTGAGTAGTAGTAAATTGTG
>VYZV01026160.1:0-16089 GCA_013401275.1 Pandion haliaetus | reverse complement strand
TGTTTAATTAAATCTGCTGGATGATCCTTCAGGAAAAGAAACATATTTCTGTTTTAAGTGTGATTTTTGTCTGCCTTTTGGAGTCACTTTGGACAAGAGCCTATTACATTGCATGGCACAGCACTGTTTGTTCTTAATATTTCTGTTACAGTAGCAGAAAACTGAGATGGACGCATTTGTGCTAAGCAGTGTACAAATACCTGTAGGCATACTGTGTGGAAGAAAGCAAGACTCTTTCCTGTTTTGCTGATGGGGCAAAAGTGAATTGCTAAAGGGTATACGATATATTTATGGCAGAATTGAGATTGCTCAAATTTCTCCGGTACTTTAGCTACAGACCATGCTTTTCCCTTAATTTTTGTAAGGTAGAAGTAGCTCTCTTAACATGTCCTGTGCAGACTAAATGCAAACACACAGTAATAGCTTATGATTTCATTTACTTGTTTGTATGTCCGTGATGATTTTTGTGTGATTAAGCATTTCTAAGATACAACACGGTTGTCCTTGTCCCTTCTAAATGGGATAAGCAGAAGGATCCTCCGAATAATCACTGCTTCATTCCACATTCTTGCCTTGTGTAGAATTTGTATTACTCAAATCCTGCTTTAGCTGCAGACCAGCTTGCTTTGTTAATTTGGATAGGACATCTCTCAGCGTGATTACAGGTTTTTTTTTTCAGATGACAATTGAGAAGGAGGGAACATCAGCTCTGTGGAAATGGTGCCTTCCCTAAGTTCAAAGTGCTTCTCAAGAGCATGAAGAAAGAAAAGCTCACACGAAGAACAAAGCAGGGTCCCCTACTTTCCTATTGAAGAGTTAGTAACAACTGTCTCATCTTGAAAGGTTCCCACCGCTGACAGGAGGCTGCAGCCTGCCCGGTTACTATTGTTTGGGTTAATCACCTGACCTCCAAGTGTCCCCCCCCCTTAGGAGATAAGGGGGAAATACTACAGTTGGACTGGAATATCCTACTTTAGGAGCCACAGCGAGGAAAATTTTATTGGCAAATGGCAACTACATGCCTTTTAAACTTTAATGAAGCCACTTTACTGTTTGGTGCAGTGGGAAGTTCTTTATCCTTGAATTGCAGTGAGAAAGCTGCACTTAGTCTAGTTAAATTTACAACTAAATTATCAAGGAAGTGCAGAAATATGAATAAACCATTCTCTTATTTGAAAATTGGTTACTGGAGGCCAGTTCTGCGTTTCCAAAGGGTTATCAATCCTTTGAGTTCTTTCCGCGAGATTATTCTTAAGGGAAATACTATAATGCACGCATGTCCTTTCAGAACATCCGGTGGTGTGTTGGAGACTTGAACGCCTGAAGTATTACCCAGTGAAAGTCGTAATTTGAACCTTTTGAGAAAGATCTTACTCGTTTAAACATGAACTGTTTTTTTTAGAGATTGTAACATCTGTCTTCCTCTCTTGTCAGACACTGCCTGGCTTTGCTAAATTTCAGACACGGTAGGAGGCTACCTTGTTATGCTCTAGTGACTTTAACTGCAGAATTCTGACAGTCCTCACTATTGTGCCAAGAGCAAGCTTGTATGGTTAGCAGTGTTGCTCAGGGGTTGCAAGATCAAGCTTTGTGTATGAATGGCTTATTTGGGAAGCTGTGATTATATGAGAGCTTTAAGAGATTTTTTTGTTACCTTCTTGTCCTTGCAGTGGCCAGTTTGCTATAGTGAAGAAATGTCGAGAAAAAACCACCGGTATGGAGTATGCTGCTAAGTTCATTAAAAAACGTCAGAGTCGGGCCAGCCGTCGTGGAGTGAGACGTGAGGAAATTGAACGGGAGGTTACAATTCTGCAGCAGATTCTGCATGCCAACATCATCAAGTTGCATGACATCTATGAGAACAAGACAGATGTGGTCCTCATCCTTGAGCTGTGAGTAAGGGGACTTCCTATCCTCCAGGGCAGGATGAGGTAAACAGGAACCGGAAAGGGCTGCAGAGGCTGCCAGTACATAGAGGCACTGTTAAAATGGAGCTGTTGTGTTCTCATGCCTTATAGATCTTGGCAGGAGAATTGAATGAGGTTGCTGGTAAACAGGCCCCCCCAGTTCATCCATGTGCCCTGGGGATACAGGTGCACCTTAACATCAGGTGAGGCCCTTGTTACTGAGGCAGGGAGTGTTGTCAACTTGAAAACAGTTTACTAAAAGAGGGATTATCTCATGTCTGCCTGGTGCTGCCCTGATGTGAACCTTGGAGGAAGCACGAATGGCCGCTGAATGCTCATATCATTTTTCTTCTGCTTTCATCTCTTCCAGTGCATGTGAAGCCACCAATTCCTTTGCAAAATTTGCAGCTATTCTCACTACTTCCATATTTTTCTCATTTAGAGGAGACTAGGGGGAAAAAAGGAGAGGAGGGCAAGGGAAGAGGATTTTTTTTAATCCCTAGGCTTTGACTATCAAGGATGAATAGCAGCAGGTTGGGAGTGAAAAAGAGCTGCTCACTCTTCTCTTGTTCCACCATGTGATGGAGAAAAACCCTTGCCATTTAGGTCCTGCTGACAAGTGAAGCTCCCAACCAGGGGATCTGTGGACTGCTGTAGCCTCACTGCTGCACTGTGACCCATCGGATAGCCAGCCTGCTGGTTTAGGTTGACTATCCTAAACCATATGTTGGCTATGTAATGCAAACTGGTTTGTGCTGTTTTAAGAAGAGATTTAAAACCAGCTAGCAGCAGCTTCTCTGTCTGGGCTGAGGGGACAACGGCTTGTTCTGCAGAACCTGTGTGTGTCCCTGCCTGGAAGAATAAATGCATAGCCCAGGGAAGCTGGAAGTGTAGTCAGGAATCATCTTAACAAAGCCTTTGCTAAGGACCCTTTGCTTAGTTGAAACATGAGTTTGCATTTCAGGGAGTCACCTTTGATGCTTTTATCTGTATTTAATCTTATTGACTGAAAGGAAGTGAGAAAACCTGGTTAATAGGTGTTTACTATGTAGAGAGATGCTGCTGTATTAGAATAGGAAGCAGTATCAAAATTGCCCGTCTCTACAATAGCTATTAGATTACCTGTGTGAATTCTGTTTGGCTGCTTGTTTCATCAGCCTAGAAATACCGCATCCCAAAGACACCAGCTATTTCTTATACCCTGTTCCCTTTCCTGTATGTTAGATGGAACTGAGGTGAAACTTTGACACAGATGCAGACCGCAGACTAACAATGTAATCTCTTATAGCACAACTTGTTTTCGGTATGTTCTGCTTCTTTCCATTGTCTGGCTTGAGATTCTTCAAGTCTGCCATTTGGACAGCCATGCCTAACCGCGCTTTGGAGAGCCATCATATAATTTTAACAGTGTTTCCAAAGTCATATGTTTTGGGGATTGCACGCAGGGGTTGGTTATGTGACGTTAATCCGAAATGTGTGTGGAGGGTAAAGTTTATATGGTCACTTCAATGCTGACAGTAATGTATGCGTGGTGGAATTTCTTCAGTTTTGTAAAATGTAATGTGATGTAGAAGGACCCTAACAAATAGAGAGACATAGGAGGTTGATTTTTTTTTTTTTTTTTAAAATAAGAAGAAATACCTCTTTCCAGCCTGGCCAGGAGAGCTTTGCTCTGTGTAAATAGCATTTTTGCCTCCTGGCCTTGCAACCCAATACGAATCAAAATGACATTGGAAGACTTATTCCTGTTGATGTGACTTCAGCTTATATTGGAGAGGCTAAAGTAGAGGTTTTGTGAGAAGGCACTTTTTGTGAAAAGAGCAAAGAGCTGCTGTTGCAGAGCTAGAGCACAGACCAGCTGCAGCAGTTTTCACAATTACTAGTGTGCAATACCAAGGGAAGGCATTGGAAGAGGCTGCCCAGGGAAGTGGCTGAGTCACCATCCCTGGAGGTATTCAAAAAGCATGTAGACGAGGCACTTCAGGATATGGTTTAGCGGGCATGGTTGACGGTTAACCTCGGTGGTCTTAAAGGTCTTTTCCAACCTAAATGATTCTATGGTTCTAAGATTGTTAAAGTAACTGATCTATCAGATAGACTGAATATACTGAAGTGTTTGATGCTACAGGAAATTGTCTTCACTTTAGGTAGGTCGTGTAATTCATTTCAGCTTCCCCTGCTTGCCCCAGGGATGCAAATTCTCCACTGTGAAGCCAGGAGGGGAACTAAGTTGCCTGCTGCTGTTTGGCTTTCTGTTCTCAGTGCTGTTTGCCAATGATTCTGATGCATATTAGATTTGACCTATAGTGGCTGGGAGGTCACAGGAAGATCACTTGCACCTCTGCACTGCAGCTGCAGCTGAATGCTGCAGATGCAATGCGCATGTCCCCAAATTTGACAGTGTCGCTGTCGATGTGTTAATTTGAAAGTCATTTCAAGAAAACTTTGCAGTTGCCTAATGTCAATTATTGAGGGGGAAAAAAAAAAATCTGCCATGATAAAAATTATTTTATTTTTTCAAGAAATGAAAAAGTGGAGGCACCGAGTGACCGGGTCTCTTTATACCCAAACTTACACTGGGATAATGAATTTGGATGAAACTTGGCACTTGTTGCCATTCTGGGTGTTTCATGGCTGAGGATCAAGACTGTAATAGAAGTGAGTGACTCTGTGTGCATGGATGATCATACAGACCTACATCCAAAGCATCTCCTTCTGTACAGTTCACAGTGTGTGCAGTTGGTCTATCCTAAGGAGTTGAAAGGGATATAAATTATCTTAGTGCATGTGCAGATTTATATCTATGTGTGTTTGTGTGGCTCAGCCTTCCTAATCTCCACTGAGAACCAGGGGAAACCTGAACACTGTCACACAAAGCAGAGAGTGGAATTGTACGCTTGTGCTCATCAGAGCAAGGAAAGGAAGTAGCTCTTCTAATAAATGGAGCTTTGCTGGTCAGGATGTATGATCTTGGCCTAAGAGGATGAAATTTGTCATGTAGTGAAGGAAGACAGACATCAATTTAAGCTTTTTTGGGCTGTGTCCTGCTCTCTTGTGGAATCAATACCACCTAGTTTACAAAGCTCCGAGTCTTAGAGGAGCTGTGCAGATGACATACGCTTTATCTGTCAATTCATGGTACTAAAGTAAGGCTGTAAACAAGAAGACACCCTGAGGTCGTCTACTTACTACAATTTTTAGGTAACGAGTAAACAATGCAATTCTTCTGTATGTACGAATTGGGAAATACAGAGACATTGTGGCTGAAGTTATGTAGATCGTACGTTCCCTAGTGCACTTGCCTTGACCTTGTGTGTGTAATCCAGGCACTGAGGCTTTGATCCCCAAGTGAGATGAAATAACCACTAGCTTTCCAGGGGAGCTGGCATTTAGGCTAGGGAGCATTCCTGAAGATTAATGTCACTGCTGGCAGATGGCATATGAGTGATGATAAGCATCTGTTAATTTTTAAGTATGTATCTATGGCCGAATGTTGGTCACTGTAGCCACGCACTGGAAGACAGGAAAGGAGCTTGCTTTTCCTGACTGGCAGCTACTTTGTGCTAAAACAACCTCCCATTTTGTCACCTTCTGCTTTTTCCTGTCCTCACATAGCCTGATACGTTCTGTGTGTTCTATTGTCAGGCTGTAGCTTATTTCACTTTCAAAAGGCTGGATGCAACAGAGCTTTGACCGGATTAAGGCCACTGCATTCAGCTGCTGTATACAAATTGAGGATGATGATAATTGCTAATAAAGCTAATTAAATTCACTCTGTCAGCAGATGATCTCTCCTCCTGACACTCATATCAGTCACATACTCCCTGCAGTTTATCAAAACAAGCATTACAGCACCTGGCCAGTTAATCTTACGTTAAGCTACAGTGGACTTCGGCTTCAAAAGGATGTCCCCAGTATTCTTGATCAATTGAAGAAGCTACCCCGGTGCTTAAAAAGAGGCTTTGGCTAAAATATTGACCCTTTCCCAAACTCACTGTGCTGGCATAGGCGAGACCATCTCCTCTTTACACAGGGGTTGATCCTACAGGTGTTGTTTCTTCTGTTCAAGAGCCAGAAGAACATTGCCAAGTCCACTGCGGTTAAGTGCAGTTTGGCAGGTTCATGGTTTGCCCTTCCTTGTGCACTTTACTCGGGGATATGCTCTCCACATGTTTTTGCGACCCAGCTGTTCTCTGTCTCTTGGGCCCTGCCTTGAGGCTGCTTTTCTTTGGGCAGAGCAGCCTAAAGGCAGGCTTGGTTGCTACGCCAGTCTCCTCTACTGGTAAGTGGCAAGGTTGTGTACACAAAATAAACGGCTGTTGCCAAGAAGGCAGCATTGTTGTTTGTCTTTTACAGGACTTCGAAGGAAGAACAAAGGTATCAATTGCGTACTTCTTTGTTTGCCATGGGAATAAGGTGACACGGTAAAAGGGAAAGAGGTGGAACCAGAGGAAGGATTTTTTTCTGTCACCTAAGGTCCTTTGAGAAAGGAGCATTTGCTCTCTTAGAGATGGTGCTGATTTAAAACGGACA
Organism: Pandion haliaetus; assembly: GCA_013401275.1. Classification (NCBI taxonomy): domain Eukaryota; kingdom Metazoa; phylum Chordata; class Aves; order Accipitriformes; family Pandionidae; genus Pandion; species Pandion haliaetus. The sequence continues at coordinate 9,649 of VYZV01026160.1, read as the reverse complement.
CCTCCCTGGATGTTCAAATGTAACTTGTAGTGCAGTTATGAGCGTTTTACTGCAAAGGAGTTAGTGCTGAACTGCTTTTTTTCTGGGATTCCATAATGGCTGGCTTTTGGGATTTCTAGTGTCTTCTGCCTGAGGATTTCTCTGAGTTCAGGTGCATAACTTGGATAAGGACAATCCTGCACTAAATTGCTTACCGCTGTCTTTGTACAATTTACTCAAACCTGTTTTTAAAGCCTGAGTCTTTGTTAATGAGAAATCATCACATCTTTTCTACTGAATTTTCCTTTAGATGACTCTTTTAAGATCTCTGCAGCTTAAGCTAATGTCTTACGCCATACCACAAGAGACTGGAAATTAACGGACTGTTTGTAATGTATGCTGATTTCTGACCTTCAGAAAATGAAATGCTCATGTAGTTGTTGTAAGAGGGAGTCTTTTGCTGATAAAGTAACAGAGGCACTTCAGACTCCCTGAATCTTTTTTTGGTTTCCTTTTCTATTTTTATGTTGTATTCTGTACCTTGGAAGTCCCCCCTGCCTGGCCTGATTCAAGGTTAGCGTGAACTAGAGAGAAGAGGGAGGATACGGCAAGGAGCTAGCAAGTAAATCTCCTGTGATCCTTGTTCTTGCAGGCTGTACTGTTTCTTCAGTGATGCCTTGGGCATAGCTGGTTGCTCAGAATGTTGCTGAGGTTGCCATTGGGGTAAAATCCCTGGTGTGCCCTGAGCAGCTAACCCAGCTGTTTTAAGTGACCACTCTTGGGGGCAGCAAGAGAGAAAGGGAATTAAGTACTTCCAGTCTGGGCAGCTGAACGATTTCCTGACATGCCTTTGTGTAGCAAGGAGATCCCTCAAAAGAAAGTTGCCAGTCTCCTCCAGGCAGGAAGGTGTTCTCTGACATCCCTAGCGCAGTCCTCTGTGCCAGGGGAAGGCGAGAGGAATGGCTTTCACAAAGTAGCTCAGCTTGTGTGCTTGCCTTAAGTGGTATCTTCTTTTGCTGGGGTTGGGCTACATGGGCTGTGGGCCTGGCTGGAGAGGGAACTTTTTTATTCTTAGTCCTAATTAAAGAGTCTACCTTAAGGGACAATGACCAAGGAGATTTTACAGGGTAAAGGAGAAAGAGAAAGTAGTGTGCCTATGTGGTTAAATTCCAGGAAAGTACAAGGAAGTATCCAGGTGCAGCTGGCTTCCTCCTGATGACAGGACCACAGTGCCTTCCGGAGGTGATTGCTTAAGTGCAGTTTGAATAGAAATCATGAAGGAACTGGAAGTTGCCTGCTCTTCGTACACAGATTTCACCAAGAGGCTACCAGGTTTTACTTACCGATTTCTTCACTGGCTTGTCGCAGTCAGCTGTAATAATTTTTAGACTAATGAACCAAGGCTCCTAAACCTACTGCAATACAGAAAGGAGACAGTGTTCCCTGGCTCCTGAAATCCACAGGGTAAAACAAAACCTGCCAAGCAACGCTGATGGTAGTGCTGACACCCTTGGTATGTGCCACCTAAAAAGAAAATCAGAGACCAAATGAGAGTCTTACAGGCTAAGTAACTGAGATTAATAGGAAGGAGGCGGCAGCAGCCGGAGATAGCAGTTGCAACATATTCCTGGGTCATACAAGCTTATTTTTGTTTGCCAGCCCTTTGGTTGTAACAATCAAAACATCAAGTGACTTCTGCCCGGGTGAAGCGTCCTGTCTGAGCTTGCTTACAAAGTTTCTGACTGTGCGGGAGCTGTGAAAAAATATCCAGTAATCAATGTTGAAGTCAAAAGGCCCTGTGTAAATCTCTGCCTTCGGAACAGCAAGGTATGCCATCACCCACAGCAACGGTGGAAGCTAAGAAATAAGCCCAGTGTCTTTGTGGCTTTTGACACGTTGTTCTTGTTTGCAGTTGACTTCTCTGCAGTTTTTGTAGCTGTTCACAATAGTTTAGTCTGAAAGAGGCAGAGTAGGGAATCACCATCTTGACACTACCATTGTTGTGTAGGAGCCTGGGGTCAGAGGAATGATTGCACGAAAGACCTCTGCAGTGTACAGTGTGATCTAACTTGTCTGTGAGTCACAGCACTTAGTTAACTTAAAGCATTTGAACCTGCTAGTTCTTTTACAGGTATTTCATCAGACAAATGCTTGTTTTCCAAAACAGCTGTTAGATCTCTCAAGTCCTGTGCTTGTACTCTGAATGGTGAGCACAGATGGGTAATACAGCTGAGCCCAAGAGTGACAACCGCTTTGTCCGTGCCCCCAGCAGTAAATTTGGTCGAGAATAAGTCACTAATATCAACAACAGTGGGAACTGGAAACTGTAAGTGTAAGCATAGTTACGACTAACAACTGCAAACAACGCCCAATTCAATATCTAGATCATCCTGTTTCATAATATATACAAAAATAGCACCAGAGCTCTCAATACAAGGCACAAAAATGAAAATAGAAGTCTTATGTACTAAGTACGCATGGAACGTATTTTTACTTTGATGCGAAAACGCATAGTAACTAGTAGCATTTCCTTGATTTGGGAAAACAGTTTTAGGTACCTTCCAAGCTGCTACTATCTGCTTTCTTTGAAAAAATCCAGCACAAACCAAATGCTCTCCTGTCAGGTATGTCAGTCAAGAATCTCTACTGGAACAGTGTAATGGCTGGTCCTGGAAAGTAAAGAGATTCTGTTGGCAGATCTTATTGCCTACTGTTTCTGACAGCAACCAATAAGAGAAGTAATTCTTTAACAGTTGTTGACTATTACAACTTGTTCTATTTCCTCTGTCTCATACAAAATGACAATGTTGAAAAATAGCAGTTGAAGTGATTAACATCAAAGTCTACCTATTGAAATATGTACATGTCTATAGATTGATCAAACAATGTACCTTTTTTTTGGTCCTTTATAATCCTTGACAAATCCAACCTTGCAGCATCAACGAGTTAGGGAAAGCTAGCCCTTAATTTGCAGGGGAGAGAGCTGAAGCCAAAAGGAAGTTTTGGCACACCTGAGACGAGAACACAAAACTCTACATTGTCTGCAAGAGTGGTCTCTTTCTAACTGTATGGAGGTTTTTTGCTACTTCAGTTTTCTGTGCTTACATTTATTTTATGTCTTACAATGCGGTAGATAACAGGATGTGTTCTGGTGCGTGTTTTGCAGGGTTTCTGGAGGAGAACTTTTTGACTTCCTGGCACAGAAAGAGTCTTTGAGTGAAGAGGAAGCAACCAGATTCATCAAGCAGATTTTGGATGGTGTCAATTACCTTCACTCTAAGAAAATTGCTCACTTTGATTTAAAGGTAAAGATGCTGATTTAGACTTACTGTTTTGATGATGGACTGTAACTTCTACAATTTGTTAGGTATCTGTACTTGATAATATGCCTAAAATAATAGGTAAGACCATTTTAAATGCACTTCACAGCTGAGTGCTTCAAGGAAGACAATCTCCTTTATCAGGCCTCTGGTAAATTTTGGATGGGCTTATATATTTACTGACTGAGAAAAAGAAATTGGAAGTCTTCATCCTTCAGCTGNAAAAAAAAAAAAAAAAATAGAATGAAGTACAGAAGAAACGCATTTTTGGGAAGAGGAGGGCCAGATCCAGCTACAAACAACTGTTGCTGCTTCCAGTCGTATGTGTCATCCAGTGCAGTTTGGTTAACAGAAAGACTTCTTGCTTTCTTAGCTTCTTAGGGCCTTGAAAGCACATCACACAGAGCTCTCTTCCTGCCATATCAGGTGACATCTGTAGCTTTGGTCCTTGACTTTGATATCAGTGCAACTGGCCTAGACAACACAGAAGAGACACTCTCTCTCTCTCTCTCTCTCTTCTTTTGATTGTGGCCTCCGTAAGTGAACGTGCTTCTCTGAAGCTAGGAGTCTGTTGTCCTTGGGAATGAAACTATTGAGACTAGAAGGAAGCACTTTCTTAGTAGCAGACTCACAGCTACAGAACTGGCTGCCTCAAACATTACTGCTTCCAGAAATACATTCAAAATGCACTTATCTAGGAGAAAGTAGAATAAAACAGAACTGTTTTAAAATGAAGGAAAAAGGAAGAAACTCTACTGCTAGATTACATGTTCCTTGTCCTAACTTTAAATCCACGTTAGTTTATTACTAATTATGTGTGTGCTATAGATAGGCTCCTCCCAGATTCTCAGGATATATATGCTGATTCCTTGTGTTAAATGTGTGCGTAACGCTCTCCCAGTCTTAAATTGCTTCATCTTGAGTCAGTGTTAATGGCATATATGTAGTCGTTACAAGTGTTGCAAATCACATCTAACCTAAGCAACTGGTTAGCAAACTACTGTCCAAATCTTCACAGGGTGCATGTGAAAAAGCTTAGGAGATGTGTGAACATAGAAAGGATGTGCACTTGACTTTGAAATTACTTCATGAACCCAGAAACCAAAGACTGAAAGTTTTCACTCTGTATCAGAAAACGGTGTAATAGCCAGTGGCATTAAATTATTGTGAGAATATAGGTGCAACTTTTTCTATACTGATCTCTTAACTACTCATCTTGATACTTGATAACAGTAATGTCAGGTGCTCAAGGAAGATGTTACAAGAAATGCGAGATAGAAATCAGAAAGGATAAGTAAAGAATCATTTCACTGATAGTGAATATCAAATGGCTTAAAACACATTCACGGAATAACTGTCCTGGCTTTCATACGACTGGGTTTGGAGTTTTGCTAATGCTAAATAAGGCATGTGTTTTTAAGCAGTGATCTGATTAGATAGAGGATTATTCATAATTATCTCATCACTTGACAGGGCTCCATCGACTGCAGTGGAGCTACAGTGACTTACACCACCTAAGGAGTAAAACAGTCCAAGAGGTAGTGACTGTGACTTTTTGCCATTTCGGTCTGTTCTGTCTGCTCTAAACAACCTTACGTCATGTATCTGGGGTGAACATCGATGCCCTAGATCCATGGAAGATAACCAGACTTGTTTAGCCTGAGGCTAAAATATTCTTGGTCCAGTGACTATGACAATAAATTATTCACATGCTCTCTTTCTCAGTGCAGTTCTGACTGAGAGTATGTGTTAGCAGGAACCGCTTCCACGTTAGGATCTGCTGTGAAAAGGCCAGGCAGCTGCCAGCAGGGAATCAAACTGTCTCACTGTTGCTCTTGAGCTTATGATAAAGTTATGACAAATAATGCATTAAAGCTCTTCACGGGAAATAAATTGAACCGGTAGCTTACTCCTAAACCTGTGAAATAGAGCCATGGTAGGGAGTAACTAAGGCTGAGAAAGTTAGTTGAAGAAATAAGTTCATGAAATATCTGTTATATCTGGTAAAGAAAGTCAAAATCTGTGGTTGAAAAAGTAGCTTTAATTCTACAGTTCTAGCTTCAGCTTTTTCCTACAATGCTGTGAGAAATGCTACATGTTCTTTTAACAGCTTGCTATTGTATATGAGCTGGGACTTCTGATCCCAACTCTTTCCGTTTTCTGGACTGTTCAGATAGTAAATCCTAGATCTTTTCTGGCCTTGTTGCAGCTGTGTATTTAGTCTTGTACAGAAGAGCATTTTCCTTCCCTAAACAGACTAAGATATGACTGGGATCCCTCAAGAAGCATTTCATAAGACATCTTCCAGTGGGTTACAATACAGTATAGGAATAACTGGGCAGAAATAGTGAGGCTTCCCAGTGTAAATTCCAAGAACAGATCAGGAAAATTGCTGTCAGTCAGAATATTTGGTGATGCAGTTCTCCCTCAGGATCAAGCAATGGCACTCTGTCCCTGCACCAGGTATCTGCACTGCTTCAGCTACCTGCTAGCTGCTGTTATGTGTGCACCGGTTGTTGTAACTGAGGCAAATCCATGGGGTCAGGGTGTGACATCTTCCCAGGGGGCCCTGTGGGCCAGGGATATATTTTCTGTTTTAAGAGGGGACAAGATAAACTGAACTTCTACTTCGTGTTACATCCCAGTGCTGCTGGGCCGATAATCTAGTGGCATATCTTGTCAGATTAGGGAACTACATACAGTTGTGTTAAAAACTTCTGTCTCATTTTGGAAAAAAAAAAAGGGTATCTTGTTTTCATCCTGGCAATAGCCATCATTAAGAAAATAATCTTAGGAGTGCTAACAGGAGGATAGAGAAAGGTAGATTTTGCATGAGAGAAAATTAAAGGAACGAAAGTATTACTCTTAGTAGATTTTCTTTGCTTTTATGAAGTTCTGGTCTGTTTAATGATGTCAAATTTCACAGTTGTCATCCCTTTCTCAAAAGAATGAATTGTAAGTGGTTAGGCACAGGTACGTATTTCTTGTTTTGTAGTCTTGTATATGTGAAGAACAAAAAGCACTTGAGAACTCTGTCACTTTGCTGAGATATTAATATAATAACAGTGATCTATTTATTATTATTTTTAGCCTGAAAACATTATGCTTCTAGACAAGAATATCCCTATTCCACACATCAAACTCATTGACTTCGGCCTGGCTCACAAAATAGAAGATGGAGTCGAATTTAAAAACATTTTTGGAACTCCGGAATTTGTAGGTGAGTGACCAAGCGGTTCCTTTGTCTCATATTGCAAAGCCGAAAGGTGCTTTCTGTGAGAGTAGGTTGCTGCCAAATAAGTATTTAGAGATGTAAATTCAGGACTGAGATTGTGAAACCCTGCAAATACAAATTATAATTTTTTACTTGTTGCCTAGGGCAAGTAAGCTCCCTGCGTTGTAGTACCCAGGTACACAATTACATGGGTATCTCTATCATTGCTTTCTAGATAAAACTGCCTCACGCTGTACGCCTGTTGTGTACACGCTGTACAAAACCCTCACCTCCCCTTGCATTTTTGCACCAGATTCTCTTTTTGTAACTCACTGATCGTAATTCTAATGTCCTGCTTGGATTTTAGGTTAATCCTGCTCCTTTCTACTAGTTTTAGTTAGGGGTTTTGGGGTTGGTTTGGGGGGTTGGGATGTGGGGAGAGCATTGTAATTCATATTCCACTTAAACACAACTCTTGCAGGCACCTTTTTTTCATCTCATTACCTCACCTTGGTCTTTTCTTTTGCATGCAGTCTTACATGGGGATGTTTTCCAATAAGGAAATGTTTCTTATAAAGATAATAGTGTTTGACATGGATAGCAACGTAGTCTGGCATGTAACTTCAACCTCTTGCCCAAGGGTTGTTTCTGACTGGCCATTAGAAACTAGCTTTAATGGCACCAGTTAAAAACAAAACACAAGCTCAGATTCCTGGGGGTAATATTATCCTTGGGAGGTGAAATAATTTTTTATAATTTGCACTATAATTAGTATATATTATCTGCTTCACCCTTAGTTTTGAGTGGCGTTATGCTCCAAGTTACTCTATGTAATGTCTTCTGGACGCCTGTGAACTTGAATTCCTATCAGGGCTATGAAACTGTAAACAGTGCATCCTCTAACTACCTTTCCTTCCCCCTCCGCCCCCCTCTTTCTCCCTTTTGGTAGTTCTTGACCTGCTACTCAATTCAGCCTGGTAAAAATTTTTGTTACCTCAGTTGCTGATGTTTGATTAAATTTTTTTTTACAGCTCCAGAAATAGTAAACTATGAACCGCTAGGACTAGCTGCAGATATGTGGTAAGTTTTTAATGTTTTGGGTTTTGTTTTTTTTCCCAGGTTGCTCTACGGTTGCTTTTTCCCAATTTGCTCTGAATAGAATCCGTTCTACTGCAACAAATTAAAAACAAAACAGGACAAAAAACTTAAGTGCAGTTAATATTTCTTTGTTATATCCTTCCATTTTTTATGCATTTTTAAAATTAAAAGACAAGCATTTAATTTCTGCAAAATAACAATGAAAAACTTTAATGATGGCAGTTATGGAGTTAACAGTTTGCCACTGTTCACTGCAGAGGAGCACTCTTAAAAGAAAACATGTTCCTGCAGCGCTTGTGACAGCTTTATTTAGAAGATCACTGCATGCAGAGGAGTACTAATCTGATCTGCTGCGAAGGGAGGCAAAAGAAGTCACCCCAAATTAAACATCCTTGCTTCTGTTTCGTTGTACTTCTGATGTGTACTGTAGTAAATATATGCTAAAGTAGGAATACATAAAGAGACTTTAAATATCCACATTATTTGAAGTTATATGTAAAATCCACATTTTCCCCAAAACACCGTTCTTTGAGAGATACTAGCAGTTATCTAAAACCACGATGGCTCTCCTGCGTGTATAGCAGCTACTATTGACTTTTTCGTATCGTGTACATTAAGAACAATACAGGTCATGCAGAACTCCTCCAATTAATCTCCTTTGTTTTTTAGGAGCATAGGAGTCATCACCTACATATTGTGAGTACATTAGATTCACTCCTGTAGAAGTGTTCCTAAAGCTCTGTTGCACTAGTACGAAACAGCTCTTCCCTTTAGTCATTCAAGAAAGGAGCTGCACGCACGGGGTGGGCAGCGGTTTGTCTAATGGGCAAATGTTATCCTGCGGCCTTTTCAAGTTTAAAATAAGGGGTAAAAAAAGAGGGGCAATCTGGGCAGATGAAGAACAGAACTGGGCATTTCTGCTTCTTGTGGGACCTCATCAGCTCCAAACGGTAGAGGACGGAAAAACCCAAGCGTGTTGGTTGCTCATAGAAGGGCTGTGTGAGCTACCAGTGTGTGGAGAGAATAGAAACAGCGAATGTAATAGTACCATTTACAAGGTGAGTTATTTCAAGTGAAAACAGGGAAGTTTAATTTGCTTGTAAAGGCAGCAGTTTAGACTACTATGTATAAATATGGTCACTCATACTCACAAAGGTGAATTTAAGCTGAGATAGGAGCAGAGAAGTTGACCCTGGGAACTGAGAATTCACCTTACAGGAGAAAAAATGGCTTGTTAAAGCTAGTAAAACAAAGGCTAGTTGGGAGTATCATTGCAGTCAGTAAGCACAAGGGGAGAAGAAGATACTATTAGAATAAAAGCATGTTAACTGGTGATTAAAGAACAAAAGTATGAAATTATGACAAGCTCAAACTCTCAAAGAAATGAAGTTCTGTGGGCATCCTGGGGACAAGCAGTTGAGAGAGTTTTAAGATGGAGCTTGACAGTTTGTGAAACTGTTTGTGTGACAATGGATGCATACAGTGGAGGGACAGCACTCATTGCTTCAAGAATTCTTTCCTCTGGTTTGATATGAGAATTACAGAAGTGGTCAGGGATCCTTGGACCTAACTGCTTCCACTGAAATCAAGCTCCTGTGACTGCTGGGGAGCAGTGCATGGTAGATACTGCATGCTTGGAAATGCCTCTCCCTAACATTCCTGCCCTGGGGCTTCTGGTGTTCCTTATGACACTCAGAGGACTAACTTGCTGCCAGACTTAAAGAAGGTGCACTCTAGTATCAGAGAGATTTGTACTATGCAGCTCAGGGGTCAGTATAAGTATGGAGGCTTGAAGTGGAGGGGATTGTCTTTTCAGGGTGGAAAATAAATGTAGTGGAATACAAGATCCTCAGGGCAGCAAGGAGGGTGCACAGCAAGCTCTCTACCCCGGACTTCAGGAGAGCAGACTTCAGCCTCTTCAGGGATCTGCTCGGTAGACTACCATGGGATAAAGCTCTGGAGGGAAGAGGGGCCCAGGAAAGCTGGTTAATAGTCAAGGATCACCAACTCCAAGCTCAGGAGTGATGCATCCCAATAA
>VYZV01026143.1:2285-25421 GCA_013401275.1 Pandion haliaetus | reverse complement strand
CCCCCACCCCACCCCGTAGCAAAATAAGAAAAACAGATTACTGTAAATTTTGGCACAGAAAGGTATTTGCATCATTTTCTTAGAAGTCACGTGCTTTGGATTTCCTCTTGTTTATGATATATTGAAATGTCTTCCAGATGTTTTTAATTATAAAAAGTTTTCAGGAAAGCGAAGTAATCCGTAATAAAATTTCCTCTACTTTTTTAAAAATAGCCAATAAATTAGTGTACTGTAGCTTATCAAACTGCCACATAATTCTACATTTGACCTCAGTGCAGCAAGGTCTGGCATTTCCTTAGACAGCTAGTTTGGTCAGAGGCAAAGCAGGCTTCCCGAAGCATACTTTCAGTTCCTCTTCCAAGGGAGAGTGTTCCCTTCCTGCGGCCGAGGCAGCAGTGCGAGCACTCATTGGTGCGAGCGGCTCTGACTTCCTACGCAAACATAACCACCTCTGCTGCACCGGCTCGGAAGAAGCAGATGTGTGACATGGGGTGTGCCAAAGCTTGGACTCAAGACAGAGAGAAAGAGAAAATACTTTAGCTGCTGGTATGTGATGCTGATGCTGTGCTGCATGAGGAGATTTTCATTTATAAATTTTGGGCGGGTGCCCAGATTGGTGTGGCAAAATCTGGAACACAATAAAAATATGATCGGTTCAATTTTCAGGGGCATATATGTTGGTAGGGGGAAGGCTTTAATCATAAAAGACATTTTCAAATGGTCAAAGAACTAGACAAGGGACAAAAGCTATGAATCCTTAAAAATCTTCCCTGAATCTACCCCCTCTATTCATTCAGCTGTTTGTTCATCCTAATGACACACCTGGTGCTTACTCTAAGCCTGTATTTATATCAGGAGTTAAGATAGGCAGGGTAATAGGAAATAGAAACCAACTTTGCCATTTCTGTGATTTTTCAAGCTTTGTGTATATGCGTGTGTGTGGTGTTTTTTTTTCTCAGAAATTTGTTATTAGAAAAAAATCAAGATCTGAAAGAAAAGTATAGCTTAGCAAAAATCTTGGTGAAAGAGTTACAAGGCAGTGAATGAGACTTGCTGTTGGTTCATGGGTTTAGTGGCCTGCGTGGATATTTACATTTGCCCTCCCAAAAGGAGGGAAAGATTTTCCCTCTCTCTCTGGGAAACAGGGCCTTCAGCCTGTGTCCTGAAAGACAGGAATACAAAAAAGTAAGCATGTGCATTTGGTGCTAGCCAGGTATGGGGATTTTGTGGCACACTGAGGTGAATTTGAGGTATTAGGTTAATCTGTATGATGTTAGGAAGTGTAGAAGCAGGAAAGCATACAGGGTTCTAATGGACTAGATCCTCCTGCTTGTCAGAATCAGTTCTCTTCCAGAAGTGGGAAGGGAAGGAGTCACACCAAAAAAGAGCTTTGTATAATATTTTGGTTTTTTTTCCAGAGTATCTCAACACAGCAGGGCTAGTAATAAAAGCAAATTACTGTTAATGTAGCTACCCCACATTCTCAGGTAGTATAAATGTCTGAATGGTGAAAGTGAGCTCTGTTGGCTTGTACCACTTGAGACTCTTGCCTTTTCTCACTAATTTGCCTTGAGTACTATTTCATCAGGTAGATTTGCAAAGAACAGTTAACAACCATGCAAAACTCCAAGCCTTTTTTGCATTAAGAGGGTAAAAGCAAAGGTTTCACCTGGCTATTGAATCTACTTGTATTTATTGCAAAAGCAGCACAGCACAGTATTTGGACCCAATTTTATCAGAGAGGAGACAGAATGCTAAGAAAAAAACCAGAGGTAAGACAAATGTCCCTTTTACGCCTCTTAAAAACAGTAACTGAGGGTACTCTTGCCATCAAAATAGAAAATTATATCAGTGATAAACAAGCTGAATTTTTTAGAATGCTCATGGAAGTAAATGACGTGATTTAGAGATGGTCTGGGTAAGGATGGTAGCAGGACATGAGATGGAAGGAGGAAACTGCTGACCTCATTGCAGTGGCCAGCATGGCTGAGAACTTTGACCAAATTTTGAAAGGGACATAAAATACTAATGCTGCCACCCCCCCAAAACTTCCCCCCCCAAAATCCCCCCAGGTTTTGAGATGCCAGAATCCATTGGTCCCCATTCTTAGAGTACTTTAAGAACTATAGATCCAGTTATTTCTTGAGAAGAGTTGTGCAGCATCACCAATGTTGGCTGGTCATGCATTCCTCTGCTGCCTGCCCTCCGTCAGTGCTGTTGTCCATACTCGGGCAAAGCTGCCACTGAGACCAGGGGAAGTTTAGGTTTGATTTAGGCTGAGATGAAGGGTATTGCTTACCCAAGAATGTCTTGTCTGCTGCAGTATGTTTCTGTGGTATTTGTCTATCTCATTTTTTAATGTTAAGGCAGGAAAACCTCTTGCCCTTCTGATGTAGTGGTAATGAGGACCCTTACAGACAGCGGTGAAGTGACATGAACCACCTTTTTGGAAAACACTATATTATTAAATGTTTGACTGCAGTTGTTTATTGTTTGCTGGACACTAGTAGTACCTGTAGTGCTACAGAGACAGATGAGTTACTGGGGAGTCAACATAAAGCTGGATCTCTTCACTCATAAATATTTCCCATGTGGAGAGTGAAGGGATTACAGTGCTAAGGAGAATTTTCACGTGAGACAGAGCAGCCTTGGTGGTCAAAGTCTGATCACTGCTCTTGCTGTTACCAGCATCAGTGAGCTGAGGAGAATGGGGCTAGGAAAAAACAACCAAAGCAGAGGATACACGTATTTCAACCAACCTTATAAAATTATGTACCAACCAACCTTCTGTTAAATTAACCTGCTCTTACCTAATCTTATTTTACAATGAAAAGCTGGTGCTATAGTGCACAGTCCTTGTGTGTTCGAACCAGCAGAGAGTAGCAGTGCAGATTTAAAAAAATTGTGAGATTTTGCTTAGATTCCTTATGATCCCACTACTCTTCTCTTGCCCTAGAGTAGAGCTTGATCCCACTCCCGAAGGGCTGCCCTGCACCCGCGGACTGTCACTGGCTGCATGCTGCAGGTGTTGGCTGTGGGGCAGTGGCAGAGCTGCCCCACTGAGGGGGAAGTAAGTGGTGGGCAACACTCCGCCAAGTGACAGTGGGTCCTTTTGTGTCTGTGAAGAGTCAGCAGCATTTTTCTTAAGCAGTGGCTGTCCTCTAGACACAATTTCACAGGCAGAGACAGGCAGTTGTGCTCCATCTACAAGTGTACAAAATCGTCCTTCCACAGATGGCTGCGCTGGTGGCCCAAGGCCTCGGTCCAAAGCAGAGGAAACTGGTGTTTCACAGAGAAACCTGAGGAACTTATGAGAGAACAGGTGAGCTACAGGTGTAGCTTTCTCTGGAAAAATAATTTAAAGTGCTTCCTGATATTTTTGTTGAACTAAACCTGTACAAGTCATGCTGTAAATGTCAGGGAAAGAGACTGTGGGGAGGATTACACAGCTCTCAGAATGGGGGTGGTTACTGACCTTCAGCACTTGCAAGGGGCTTACTGAGAACAGTGAGGGGAGCAGAAGTGGTGCTGGTATCCTGGTCTCTGGAGGTGTTACACTGGGTCTAACACACCTGAGAACTGGCTTTTATTTTCACATTTCATTTGCTCTTCACAGCTGCAAAGGCTTGAGAGCAAAGGAGAAATGGGCCCAAGATCTTTGGGCAGCCATGTTCGTGGGAGTGCAGTTAGGTGTCTGCTCTTCAGCCTACCTGTGGGAATAGGGCTGGGGAGGAACTTGTGGGATATTTGCTGTCTTGCTCGTCCATCAGGGAATATTTATTTGTTCATTAATTTATTTTATGAAGATTGTACAGGCTACACAGTGCAGTTCCTCACTGATCAGTCTTTGTTCAGAGTTTACAAACCATGACTTGATGGAAAGTACAACACTATAGTCCACCTCCTGCTCTTGGAGCTGGTGATGTATGGTAGGTTACTAGGGGATACTCTGTAAAAACAAGCCACAATACTGTGCCTTTGTAGAGACTGTTATTCCACTTTTTTTTTTTTTTTAAATTTAAAAGTTTTTAAAGCATATAAACAGGACTTTGATATCACCATTGCACTGGACTAGAAAAGCAATTGCATTAAGGGGACTATCCACACAAAATTAGAAAACAGAATGCTGGCACAGCTTTCTGTTACATTAAATTTCTGTTAAATAAAAAGGAAGCAAGGAAGCATACAAGAGATGGAAGCAGTCACCCAGGAACACTTCAGGGACATTGTCTGGGTGTGCAGGGATGGAGTGAGGAAAGCCAAAGCCCTTGGGGAATTGGACCTGGTAAAAGGTGACAAGAAAGGCTCCTGCAGGTACATCGGCAGCACAAGGAAGGCCAGGGAAAATGTGGGCCCATTGCTGATGGTGGTAGTGAAGAGTACAGAGCCAGACTCTTCTCAGAGGCACCCAGTCAAAGGACAAATGGCAATGGGTACAAACTGAAATTCAGTAAATTCCACTTAAACATAAGAAAAAATATTTTTAATTGTAAGGGTGATAGAACACTGGAACAGATTGTCCAGAAAGGTTGTGGAGTCTCTGTCCTTGGAGGTATTAAAAACTGGACTGGACACGGCCTTGAGCCATCTGTTCTTGCTGACCCTACTTTGAGCAGGGGTTTGGACTGGGCAGTCTCCAGAGGTGCCTTCCAGCCTCAACTATTCTGTGATTCTGTAATTTGCAATTTAAACCAATAGTTGTGCTAACAATTTGGACTAAGTTAATCTCTCTGTAAATCAATTGAATATTCGTTATCAAAACTCTGTCAACTTAATTTAACCTAGACCTAAGTGTTCTATAAAAGCTTTTATTGAATCAGAGGCCAGTAGAAATGAGTGCAGCTTTTGATTCCAATGAAATCAACCTGTGTTTTTTTAACAAATAAATAGTCTTTTCTGAAAGTGAAACTGGCTGGAAGCAAAAGTGAAACTTGCTTTATTGCTTTTCGTTGTTCAAACTGAAAGAAACAACAAAAGTAAATGGAGGTCATAGGTAGTGCTAAGTAAACAGAATTAAAAATATGAATTTGTTTATGATAGCAATGCCACTTTTAGTAATACAGTGAAGAAATTAGAGTGTTTACTGATACCCCTATTACATTGACAGAGCCCTTTTGATCTTTTGTTTGAGCTTTCTCTAGCTCTTCCTCTTTCATCAAATTTCTCTGACCCAACTCAAGTGCTTCATGGTTGTAAATACCTGTAAGATGCAAGTTGCTATAATTTGTATGTGACTGTAAGAGGTAGACTAGCGTATATCACACTAAGAAAGTGAGTAATTTACTCCCAAATGAGAGCAGCCCACTGCTGTCATTGCCTCCAGGAGGAGGAATGTCTGCCCATTTGTGCCTCTGTGTGCTGAGAAAGGTTAAGGTGGAGTTAAAGCACACCAGGCTTGCTTTATTTTACACCCTCCTGATAGCTATTTTGCTAATAATTCTGCCTGATCCTAAAGTCCATTTCTATTCTTGGGATGCTAACTTGCTCACATTTCTTTTGCCACTTACAGCCACGAATAGCCACCATGTTACTTGCCTTCCTGCATGCTGTCTGCAACTACAGCTGCTGACCATAAGCTACATATGGTTGACTGTGACTCCTGGGAACGCATATACCTGTTTTGCCACCCCTTGATCTGGTTGGGCTCACTTTAAGTAGCACATAATGCGATGTGGATTAAATTAATGTATGTTGCCTGGACTAGTGGTAGTATGTGGAACTTAGAATACTGTCTACTAGGCATCTCCCTAGCTGGGTGTGGATAGCTGACAGCATTTTTTTTATCACTCCTAAACTAAAATATAAGAGGTCTGTGACCCTTTTCATTCCTTAAGCAGTGTACAGGAGTTTGTGACTATGTAATTCCTTCTGTTGTAGGCTTTCTCCATGCTTGTTATATATGACCTATAGATATTCCCTCATATACCTGCTACATGGATTCCTTCCTCCTTCCCTTGGCAGTAATGCTGATACTTGGCAGGAACAAGGACCTTTTCTTGCCCCTTTTATTATGAGTGAACTTGCAGTACATAAACAGAATCTTTTTTAACTAATTTAATATGCACAGTTTCATCTTATTTATTTTGTCTTTCTTCCAGCTGCATCTTGAAATGACTCACTGTAAAAGATTTATTTAAATTTTTGAAGTTCCTTTTTAATGCAAACTCTGATTCAGCCTCTAGTGGTGCAAGATGCTGTAACCCAATAATACTAAGTCTTCTTTTCTTAATTCTTAAATGTTTCTCCTCCTCCTTCCCTTGTGGAATAGGTGAGAAAAGCAATTGCCTCCACTGCTTAATGCATCACAACTCAAAAACTCACTCCGTCCATGTAATTTTTAATCCCAGCCCAGCTGGTGGTTCCTAGATTTCAGGCTCTGAATGTGAGTTCAGCACTTTTAAATGAACCACTCTGAACAGTACTTCTGTCAAAAAGTCTTTTTTTTCTTTTGTGCTGGAAGGTGTTCCTGATTTTTCAGATGCAGACCCTGAAAGAGAGCATTCTCATAAATGTACCAAATGCAGAGAAAAATATTAACATTTTCTGTTTTTTTTTCTGTTTCATTAAAGTGCTCGTTCTCTCTTTTAGTGCAACAAAGATGTGTGGGATATGCTACCTTTGCATATAACTGGCCTTGTTCTTCCTTGTTTGTGATTTCATCAAGATTAAAATGGACACTTTAGTGTTTTTGCGAAGTCCTGTCTCTTGAGGAGCACTTTTTACCTTGTATCATGAGCAGTTAGTGGGGTAAAGATTCTCCTTTTCATCTGCTGGCCGTGGACAGTTCTCTTCAAAAACAAGTTCATGGATCATGTCCCAGCTCTCAGCAGGAAGTCTGGGTTTTAATAATCTGCTTGCTTATGAAAACATATTACCAACTCTGAAAACAGAAACAGTGAAAATGTGTAATGAACTGGGATACATTTTCAGTTTTGATCATTAGCACACAGCCCTGATCTTCATTCTTAGTTTCTCATTGATGCTAGTTGGACTGTAGGGTGTGGATTGATTAAGTAGGATGTAAAGGAAATCACGCAGTTTTCTTTCCCCAGGGATGTTTGTTGAGTGCCATGCTGCTTCCTTCTATAGAGGCAGACAGTCTCTAAGGTGCTGGTTCGTTTGCTGAACTCCAGACATGGTTTTCTGGTTAGTCTGGGTGAGGTTTGTTGCAATTTAATGCAGATAGTTATACACAAAACTACCAAGGGAGGTTTCTGAAAAAATCTTGCCTATATTTATAATGATTACAAATAAATAATGTCAAAATAAGTATGGGAAGTATCATCATCTACTTCTAATATTTCATTCATAGTAGTATTCACATCTTAAAAAGAGAAAAAATACAGACAACAATTTTGCAGTCAGTTCAGGATGTCTCCTCACTTGCATTGAGTTGGCTGGAAATGAGTATCATTTCAATGAAAATTCTTAACTTCAAATTGTTCATTTTGAAGCATATAGAGCAGCTTCTCTTTTTGAAAACAATGAGATATTAAAAATATTATTGGAAAGTTCACTCTTTAAGACATAACCATTTTTTATAACCCTTTGGATAAGTATTTAAATGAGCCACTGATGGGCAGATATCTCATGCTAAATGTGGGGATTTTGTTTAGGTTTTTTTGCAAAACTGAGCCTCCTGTGGAGAACATGGGTCTGACAAAGAAACAGTGAAAATGAAACCAAACAGGAACAAAAAAAAGAACAATTTGAAAAATTGTCAACCATCTTTATTCACAGACAGTGAGTTCCTGAGCCAGAGTTATTTGGTAGTCCTCGTTTCTGGAAGAAGGAGTGTGGAAGAGAAAGACAGGCCTGTACTCTGTCCTGCCTTTCCAGGTGCTTGTGCCTCCCTACTTCAGTATGGTAACTGAGCTGCTCATATGAGAACTCTTAAACTGTATTCCTCAAAAAGTGAACTGGACTATCTTAATTTATTTAAATAATACTGTCATTGTAAGTAGGGTTCATTTTCACTAAAACAGGTGAGGGCATAAACAAGCAGTCTTAGCTAACAGATTTGAGATAACCCCTGGGAATGAGGCAATGACAAGTTGCTGAGGATAGTAGCCTTTTCAGCTAGCAGAGCTGTGAGTGGAGGAGGATCTGTGAACATGATATACTTGGTCCACTATGAAGGGCAGATGATTGAGGAAGGACATAAGATGAGCCATATTAGACCCAAAAGCTCATCTAGCCCCATATCCGTGTCCCAGGTATGGTCAACAGTTGAAGAATGTAGATATTCCCTTCTGAAATACTCTTCCAAACACAAACAGGCTGTCCTGGCCTTGCTGAGCCAGAAGAGGGGTTTTTCTACTTGGTAGACCTTTGTAACTTTTCCCTCCAAGAGTCCAGTCACTTACTGAACTTGTGCAAGCTTTTGCATCCATAGTGACATCCTTCTTCAAGGTGTTCCACAGCTTGACTCTACATTACATTGTTTTGAGTGTGGTATCTGCTCGTGTTGTTTGATGCTTCTCAGCTCAGAAGCAGTGAATAGATCCCCATTTACCCTTGCTACACCATTTATGATTTAATAGGTCTCTGTCATATCCTCCCTGTGGCATGTCTTCCGTACTGGAGGATCCTGGTATATTTGGGTGTTTCCTGTCCAGTCATTCTGCAGCTTTTACTATCCTTTCCACTCTTCTCCAAACCTTTTCTATTTCCATTAAATCCAGTTTAGAAGTGGGATCAGAACCAGATACAAGGGGTCCATGGATTTAGGCACTGATACAATCATGTTCTCTCTTTCACAGTGACTCCTAACATTTAATTTGCTGGTTTTGTCCGACAACTCTGTTCTTTGAGCTGAGGTTTTCATTATCTGTTATATTATCTATATTACTTGTCCGGCTATTACATTACCTATACTATGCTATCCAGATCTTCCTCTTGACATAGTGTCCTGGGTTCAGTGGGTCGTGGTTTCAGCTCAGCTGGTAACAAAGCACCACGCAGCCACTCGCTCACTCCTCCCTGTCCCCTCCAGTGGGATGGGGAGGAGAATCAGAAAGGAGAAAAGAAAAAAAAACGGAACCTCGTGGGTTGAGATAAGGACAGTTTACTGTGACAACACAAGGAGAGAAGTTACAACAACAACAATGGTACTAGTAATAGAATATACAAGACGAGTGATGCACAGTGCAATTGCTCACCTGGATCTGATGCTCCGCCACTTCCCCCACCAAGAGCAGAGAGCCTCCTCCCAGCCTGCTCCCCATTTATATACTGAGCATGATGTCACATGGTATGGAATAGCTCCTTGGCTAGTTCAGGTCAGCTCTCCTGGCTGTGCCCCCTCCCAGGTTCCTGTGAAAATTAAGTCTATCCCAGCTGAACCCAGGACACATAGTAATGAGCTTGGAGCTCATCATTTTATACATAAAGTCAGAATCGTAGATTCCAATGTGTGTCACTTTACATTTACTTGCATGAAATTTCATTGATCGTTTTGTCACCCAGCGATTTGTCTCATAAAAGCCTTTTGCATTTCTTCACAGTCAGCCCTTGTCTTTGCTATCTTAGTCATCTCTCCAGCCTCTAGATGAAGCATTTGAATCCCCAACCTTACTTCTGGAGCCCCTTTAAAAGCAGACTTCCTAAAAGCTCCTGCTGGATGATGCTGACTAATGCTGAAAATGTGAGTTCCAGGCAGCAGGGTGGAAAGAAGGCGTTGGAGGCAGGTTCCTGAAGGTGGAAAGCTGGTGTACTTAGCAGTGTGCAGCTTTAATAATTGATAGAAGTAGTTAAAACAGAGCTCTTGAATGACTGCGCAGGGTGCTGAAGAATATTTTTTCCCAGTTGGGCCCCTTGCCATATGTACAGTATTATTACTGTAACTGTAGTGTTCCATACAAATGAATGATTTATGTAGCGATTTATCCACTCTACCATGACTATGTGACCAAACTCTATTACTAGATCATATTCAAACCTATACAATGGCAATATATGCAGCTTTGTATTCTGGAGCATTACCTGCTCTTTAAGCAATAAGACCTGATAGGGCCTACATTATTGGCCGCTAGAGCGTGCCTCCATGTGTTCATTAAGCACAGTTCTGGAAATTGCAGTCTGGGGCTGCATCCACAGAAGGAGGAGGTTTTAGGCTGGCCATACAGTCCCAAAATTGTTTTCCTGGGATGATACTGAACATTTGTAAATTTTATGTGAGACAAAAAAAGCAGTTTGTTTGACTTTCACTCAAACTGTTCCTAGATAAATAGCGAGGGTGGGAAGAGACATTCAAGTGACAGTCATTTCTCATCCAGATTTTAACTAATGGTTCAGATATTTTTGACTGGTGATGCTGTGGTGGGTTCTTCTGCCATTGCGGCAGGTGCTGCTATGAAATTCTTTACTCTTCCTTTTGATTCTGAGTCAGTTGCTTTCCTTCTCAAGTTGGGTTGTCTGGCAAATGAGCCACTTTGATCTTTTGTTTTATGACAGAAGAGCTGTGGGACAATAAGCGATGGATGGTAGTGGTGCTTTTAAATGATCACCAGACTAAAATTAAAGCTGCTGTTGTCTGTGACCTACCTGATGACCCTGTGCCTTTGGAGGCGTAGTGGCATTGGACTACACAGGCATGATCTTCCACAGGAAGCTGCATCTTGGGGCTTAGGCTTCATTATGGGATGATATGAGGAAACTTGCCCTTAGGTGGCAAGAAGTAGGTACCTACACTGTGACTGATAGAAAATCCATTCTGTTGGTTTGGCAATTCAACAATGAGTTCACACTGGGGAGGAACAAGTAGATCCTGAGCGTTTACTACTCCCAGTATATTCTTTTTAATAGAAAGTGAAAGATCAAAATAGCCCAGCTGCCAATGAAATGAGATAAAAGGAGTAATTTGTCTGGCAGAATTCTAAATGTGTTCCTCCAGACTTTTTATTTCATCAGTGATTTAGCACTAACATTTATTTCCCATGCAGCTTCTCCAAGGGCTGGACTTTATTTCCTCATTCAGCCTCTTTTTCTTAAAAGGGATATCAGAAGCATAAGTGCATCTCATACATTCTTTGTAACAAACTGGGAAGGATCCAAAATGTCCAGCTGCCAGGAAAAGTCTTCTAGAAGGGCAGTTAGCCACAATGCCACATGTGTAACCCCAGGTGAAGGTAAGTCGGAAAGGTTTGGAGCACAGTGAGTAGCCAGAGAAAGACACAAGGGTGGTCTGGGCAGTGTAACAGAGCATCCTTCACAGGGATTCCAACTTAAGTCACATTTCCATTTGTATTCATTGTTCAAAATTGCATTAATGCTGTGAAATAAAAGCGTGTCCTCCATATCATAGTCTCCCTGACTCTGCTTCCCAAATTGAGGAGGAAAAATCCTCGCAGAGGGAGAACATCCATCCTGTCCTGTGTTAGCAGGGAACAACTTTTTCAAGTTCTCCCAAAATCTCTGTTTAAGCAGTTGCTTGCTTTGTGGATTATATATATATATATATATATATATATATGGAGGCCCAAATGCTCCTACACTGAATCTATACAGATGTATATCCTGAAATTCTGACAGGTCTCTGAGGGCTGGACAAATCCTGCCTTAGAGCAGAAGAATTCTTAAATTTTTTTTTTGTTTTTCCCCTTTTTTTTGCCTCTGGAAGAATGGAATCAGTTACCACTGCTGTGATAACTTCATGCTTCTACAGCATATGATGCAACACTGCAAACTTGGCTTGCAAAGCAGTTGATTTAAAACAGTAGAAAGCATCCTAAGATTTGTTCCTCTAAATTTTGTTTATTACTGACATATGGATATGAAAGGGCATAATTTTGGTAGCTAGATCTAATCAGCACTTTGTATATAAAGTGCATCAAAAACACACATCAATAGCAGTCCATCTTAGTGCGTCTGCATTCCAGATCGTAGTGTAGTGTAAGTTAACTGTTCCTTTCAGTTCTCCTGGAGCCCAGCTGGTCTTGCTTAATTTCACACTATTTTATATTCTGTTTATTACTGAGGCCAACAAATATTTTATTTTAGCTGTTTGTACATGTTAAACAAACATGGGATCCTGGTGGAATGTCTCTGGCAGAAACATGCTAATTCCTTATACCCTCAGAGTCCCTTCCACACTTGAAGGAGTGGGCTCAGCCAGTTAAATTAGGCACCCAAACAGGAAAACCACAGACACAATTACAGTTTCAGCCAAAGCTAAATGGTGCAGCATGAAAGTCGTGTTGTTGTTTGGCTTTTTCACAGTGAGGCCTGCATGAACAGAGACAGCTGGCAATGTCTCTGTCAGAGCCTGCCCGCGGGAAGCAGGAGAAAGGGAATTCCTGCTTCATGGAGCTGGCAGAATTAGTTTAGCTCTCCTCCATGAAAAGATTATCATAGGTAGCCAGCAACGAAACAGCACATTTTAGTTTTCAGACAGTGTCTTATGTGCCCAGAGGCTGGAAAAGTCTAAGGATTTAGGCTTCATTTTTCTGCAAATTTCTGCCCTGGTTCAGGTCGCCAGGCCCTGAGACTACTCACAACATTCGTGAATCTCACAGAGCTGCTGCTGAGGCTGGACTGTCAGGAGAGGTGGTGAGTGCCCCCAGTGCTGGCTGCCTGATGGCTTGGTGGTTAGGAAACATGCGCAGGAGATACTAATTTGGGCACTTGCAGGAATATTTCAAACCGTCTTCCACTGTCTTGCCAGTGCTCAAACCATTGGGATGTTAGATTTAAAAAGAAAGGGCACTACCATAAAACATTTAAAAAAAAAAAAGTAGGCCTGCTGTTTTCATTGAAAGACTGTGGTACAGACAATTCTGTGGCTTAACTCCAGAATAGCTAGAGACACCTTTTTCTTTGTGTATTCGGACACCTGAGCATCTTGCATTCAGGGAGGCAGAAATTTAGATCCAACCTATGTTGGCTCTAAACTCTTCTTGGCTAGTTCTGGTGGCTTCTTCTGAGAGCTGTGCCCAGCTGTTACTGCCAGGACTACCTAAAGTTCTCATTCTTTGGTTAGGAAACTTAGGCATGAACACAAATTTTGTTGTGCACCACTTCAATGGCTGGATGTCCAAAAGTTAGGTGTACCAATGTGCAACTTGTAGTACTTCATTTACCTAGCCCTTAGCTCCTAAGATGGTATGTACCTTAGAAATCCTTAAGGGAGGTAGAAATCTGAATATAGACTGCTATACCAGTCTTTAGAGCGTGACAGTGAATGATCATTGTGACTGTGGTCTGTCATGATGAAGCACAACTGTGCTACTTTATTGTTAATAGAGACTGAGCTGTATATTGTGTTCTTATCTTGCCATTGCCAGACTATAGCTGGAGAGTGCTTGGGACTATGAACAGCTCAGTAAAGCTGTCTGGTTTCACATTGTATCCTTCATGGAGTATATTAGACTGAGCTGTGCTGACTTCTATTTTGTTTCTGAGGAAAGCTCGAGTGACGTTTTTTAACTCTGCAACTGTAAGTAGTCTGGTCCTTGGCTACTTTAAAGACACAGCGTCACTACATGGGGTGCTGCAGCGATTTAGATTGGCTGCAGTAACCAAGCTAGCAATACCCTCATTTAACTGGGAAAGAGCTTGTTTCTTTCTTCTTTAAAAATTCTTCAGATCTGAAAACTGTTTTCTAGCCCTTTGGTCCAGGAGCAGCCAGGCTTCTTGATTTAGCCCATGCATCTAATAGTAGCTATTTTATTTTCAAAAGGACTGAGCCAAGTTACATGCAAGCATTTTTTTTACATGATGGATCATTTTTTGTGATGGTTTGATGGTATTCTAGATATTGATTACAGTTTAGTATTGTTCCCTCAATAAAAATTGCTCAGGTGTGGTATTTGTAGAATAAGATAACTTAAGAGTGATGAAAGATGTAGGACTCCTGGTTTCTATGTGAACTGAAATTTTGTTAGTCTTTTCTCATGTTGGTGGGTGGAAAAGGCCATGGGATGGTTGTTTGCCTAATGAAGGCAGGATACAGCTGGGAGGAAGCTTGAAATTGTGTTGCAGGGTCTGCAAACAATCTAGTCACATCAAATAGATGCCCACTCTGCCAAAAATCAGTGAAATAGGGAGATAATGAGGGAGATAATGAGGATAATGAAATAAAGAAAAAGAGAGTACTGTTGTTCTTTAATACAGTGACCTTTTTTGAGATGTGTCATTTACACTGGCGTTCTTATGAGTGTTGGCCCATGTTGATTTTACAATACTTAGTTGTGTGATGGCTTCTTACCAAAGCTGAGGAAGCACCCTGTGGCTGGCCTCACTCTAGGCTCGGTAAGCTATTACAGTAATGCTGTAGTTAATGGTTTCTGGAAAGTTGATATCTATCTGCATTTGAACGAACACATTTTGGGCTAAATATTGAGAAATCACAGGTATGTAATGCAAATCCTGGGTGTGCCAGCCAAGCCTGTAGAAAAAAGCTCATTTAGGATTAATCTCTAGCAGGGTGACTAATGCAAAGGGAATGAGGTACTTTCCTCCCTGAGACAGCAGAGATTTGACATAGCTTTCAAAGAGGCTTCACTGGAATGCAGTCGGTTGCTTTGTGCAATAGGTATGCTAGTTTATTTAATTTAGAACCGCTTGCTTTAGACCAGAGAATACTATACTAAATTAAGAAAGACATATAGCAGCATACTCCACAAATAGATTTAAAACAAAATATCTTACTCAGTTTGGAAGAAATGAGGTAAATAATTATCCAATGTACATTAAGAGCATTAAAGGCAGCAGCATATGAAAGCTGTCTTACCTCCTGCTCTGCTCTTTGAGCTTTGCCAGATTTTTATGTTTGAGGAACCATATTTATGAGTGATGCATTCGTTACATCCTATCTCTGTCTAGTTTTCACAGTGACTTCCACATGTAATATCAGGAAAATTAGTTGCAGCCCAAGATTACTAATGTGGTATTTTAGGAAGGAGTAGCTAAAGAATACTCATTTTATTAACAGTTCTCCAAAGTCTTAGATGGAATATTACTTACTGGTAACATTTGTGTAAGACAGCAGGATTTTTTCCTCACAAGTGCTGTAGTCAGCTAATAGCAGTCAAATTCTTTTGCGTGGTATGTAATTGTTAACCTCATAAAAGGAAAAATAAATTGCTGTTTTTATCAATAAAGCTATACAGAGCCAAATACCAACACAAAGAAAATTTCAGTATAATTTACAGTGTTTAACTATGTTGCACTGCATTCCCAAGTAGCACACTGGTATTTGTAGTTCCAGATTGAGAACTTTATGTTTTGCCTCTGCATTTTTTCAGAATTTCATCTGTATTACATGTTTCGTTCTGGATAACTTATCAGGGCAGGGTGAGGATATTTGCAGATCCTTTCTAAAACTCTTAATCGTTTTTCAAAGAAAGTTAACGGAAAGGGTAGATTTTCTTGATAATCCTTTCAAAATTAAAATATAACATACAAACACTATGTTTAAGTGACATTAAGGGTCTTACTTAAACTGACTAAAGCTGGGAAATTCAAAATGAATAACTTAACACTCACTTGTAAACTGCCCTCATGTATTACAGCTGACAGTGGGGAAACAGGGGTTCAGAGAGCAGTTCAGATAATAATCTTAAGAGTTTGGATATTGCCTGAACCCCAGCAGTTGGGAGAGCAGGATAGATGTCTTTCAAGATCATTCTTTCTCATGAGAGATATGGCATTTCCTTTTCATGGTCATGCTGAACATGGCTTTTCTTCGGCCTGTTTATCCTTCTTTCCCTGTTAACTGTAAGGCCTGAGTATCACACAAGTAGTTTCCAAGAAACAGATCTAAAATTTGAATCTGAAGCCTGGAGGATCCTGATCCCAGGCTCGCTTTCTCTCCCATCTCTAGTTAAAAGAAACCCCAAACTAGCCAGAACCTCCTTTTACTGTTTTAAAGTATCCGAAGGATCCAGATTCCCCTCTGTTTTCATTTGTGATCCAGGCTGACCTATTTTTTCATTGAAACTAGTTCAGTATTCTGTGTTTACACACCTTATTAGCTTCATATAGCCAATAAATGAGATAAGCATTAGTTAGGCACAGCAGGACTTGTTAGGGAGAGTCTATTGCAGAGCTCCCATAATTCATGTAATTTATATATCATTCTGGAAGTTTATTGAAATTCTCCAAATATTCTGACATATCTAAGAAAGGGGAGGTTTTATATGTCTTAGTGCTATTCCTTTAAGCTGAATGGCAGATTTTTGTGTAGAAAAGGGAATTTAATATTCCTGAGTTTTTTTCAAATAAGCTAAAACTGCAGTTAATTTGAGGCAGCAGAGAAACTTTGCCTTTCCGCCACTAACACTTAAGGTTAGCCCCTATTTTACAGAACTCTTGCAAGCAGAGCCTGCAGTCTCTGATTAATGTCAGACTCTCCTTTCAGTTTTTCTCTGAACACTTTAAAATTTGCATAGTTGTTTAAAGTTGCACATTTTGCTGATACTGTCCCTGTTAAATGATACAAGAAAACACAACACAACATTAGATTACATTACTGGCAGGATCAAAACAGAAAGTGACACTTTTATGCAGTTGTGTATTTTGTGAATCAGGGCAGTAATTGGAACATATTAATGATTTCCTTGACTCCCCCTTATCCTGCTCCACCCCTGCTCCCCCTGAAACTGTCCATGTAAACTCTGAGGATATTTAACACTTTTTAAGCTGTCCAGTTCTATGTAGCTCCTTGTGAAGTAATTTGGAGTGATGATTCCTACTTGGTGAGATGTGCTCAGACATAAACTCTCACATACACATAGCAGCACATAAAGCATGAACCTGTTAAGGATTTCACCTTTTAAGAAATGACAGAATAATTACAGGACAACATGTCCTTCGTGAGTAAAAACAACTAAGCTAAAGTGCTTTCAAGGCTGGCATGGCCTACTTCTCTTCTAGCAAGCTGCATAAATCATAACTGCTGAGGGATTGATTCATACACTGAGTGATAACTGGAGTCTATATAATGGTGTATATAAATGTGTGGATAACATACATGTACACTGAACTGAATTCAGTTCTTAGTTACAGCTAGGCAACAGAACTGAGTTGATATAGCCCAAACCCGGACTTCGTATACAGATATAGAAAATGCGGAGGATGAACTGTGTGCTTCCTTAATGAAGGGTAAATAAGTTTTTCCATTTTCAGACCTCTTCAGGAGGGGATTGTAATAGTTGGTAAGTTGGCCTCAGACTGAAACTTAATGCATTAGAAGTTCTCAGCCCTGGAATGAATGTTCCTGCCTTTAAAAAAGAAGAAAAAAAAAGGGGTCTGTCATCTAATTTTACCTGTTTGGGGGTGAATAAAAATGAAAGCGTTGACAGTTGCAGTATTTAAAAGAAAATGTGCCTTAGCCAAAAATAAAAACAACCCCAAAACAGAAATGTCATCCGGCTTTTTGAGTTACCTGTTGTCTCTTACAGTGTCTTTCTGGTGAATAAATTGTTAAACTTCCTTGTATGTTTTTATGACCTGAAATCTTTCAGGTGCTGTGGATAATCTGTATTAGTGGGATGATGTTTCTTTCTCTGAACACTTTAGCTGGACAGATTGCACATATGCTCTAGCATTACCAAAGGCCAGGTGAATCCTGAAGAGCTGTAAGCAAGGGTAACTCAACCTCTGAAGGTTATCCAGAGATTTAAGCTACATGAAAATTATACTTGTCGGAAATACCTAGTCTTTATAGGCTGGAGTGCTTCTTTTTCTTGCACATAATTTTAGGGCCACAGTTTCAAAGGTACACTTAGTAGACTTCTCTTTGTGTACAAAAAACCTTTGCCCCTTAATACACAGTGGCACATTGGTTGGTCTAGGTAGCTAGCATTTGCATGCATAGGCAGTAGATTCTGTCATTTATGCATGTAGATAATAGAATTTACATGCGCAAAACTCATTTGGACTCGGCCTCAGAACAGATTGGGAGGACAGGTATTTAAGATTTGAGGGACAGATGCACAGTAGGGGACTGCTGGTGTAAATGATAGTTGAGTCTGGAATATTGAAAGAGGGATGCTAAAGAAAGGATGAAGGCAGTGCTCATCTGTGTTTGAGTTGTGCTGAAAGCACAAAGATTTTAGATACAAAGAGCAAGGCAAAAATTATATCAAAGGTCACCTTTCATTGTGAAAAGAACTGTAACTTGAAATGAAAGTTTCTTTTCTGAAATATGTTTTTGCCCTATGGTGTCTGTCCAGTGATGGCCTTTAATCTGTCTTTCATGAAATTTCAGCCAGGGCCTAGTACTTCATGTTACTGATACCAAGTCATTTAGCAGAGAGTGTAGATATTTAAGGTTCAGTCCTTCAACTCAGGTGAGTTTTTTAGTCCTGCTGAAGTAAATGCAGCAATGTTGGTTTTGTGCCAGCTGAGAAAATGTGGTGCTTGAATATTTAGATTCTTCAAAAATTACTTCTATTTGTAGAGTATCCCTCTATTTGATCTTGGTCAGCCAAGAATAACATTCTGGTTCTGAAGTTCAGGGACATCTTTTAGAGTGTAAGAAGAAGTTGGTATCCAGAGCTAAATGTTGTCATTTGGGACCCCAGCTAAACAAAGCTTGTCACTCACACCAGGGCCACAGCACACAGGAAGGTATTGTCTGGAATTGAACCTCGAAAAGCCTTTTGCATTTTAATATCACAGTGGTCACTCAGCCTAGCCCAAACACACTCTTTGCGTAAATAAGATCTCACTGAAATTAATATAAGTCACCTTGGAGTCAATAGCATCTTTTTCTAAGCAAGGAGAAAATTCCTGTGGCTCTATTTTGGTGCACTGACTGCGTAATAGCAATGCCTCTGGAGCAATGCACTTAAACACAAGTGGGTGAAATATGGAGAGAGCAGAAGTCTTAATTCTGAATTTCTCAGGTTTGTCAGATTATGTTATATAGTATCAGATTTCTCTGTGAAAGCTGAGGCCACAGGAGTCCCATTACACTTCCTGGGCTAGATCCTTGGGTGATGTAAATTGGTGTAGTACTACTACAGTAAGTGGAACTGTGTTGATTTCAGTAGTTTGGGATTTAGCCCACTAGGTCTGAGATAGCTATAAAACCTCACTGTGCACTTTGAAAGTCGTACCCCATAAATGCTTCTGCAGTGCAGTTTTTTATAGTGTCTATAGGAAACCCACTTTGTTTCTGTGGCTTAAAAACACTTAACCAAGGTCAACTTTCTGTCGTTCTCGCACTATAACTGTTAATACTAATAAGTGGGGTTTTAAGTGTACTGTCTCTTAGTGTGTTTGATCTTTTTTTTGCTTTTTAGTTTGTCACTCTGAACTATTTGTATCTTGGACCCTTTTTACAAGTACATAAACATAAAGGGAATATCACTAGCAGGGACTACCTCAGTGCCCTACATAGTAGAGTATCTTTGTCTGTCAATGCATGTGTGTACTTGCACGTAAGTGCTAGATATGTATACACGTGCACACAAAATTAGTATACAGTAAGTGTCCTCAAGCACCCACATTCCTTTTTCACTTGGTAACTAATGAAATGACGTTTCTGCAAGAAAGTGTTATGTCTCATAGTGTTAGCCATTCCAGTATCTGGACTGAACTCCACTGCACTCATTGACTGTGCCAGTGATTTGGCATTAAGAGTTAAGGTTGTTTTCCTGACAGACAGTAATTTGAGAGTGTTTTGTGACAATTACCTTGTAAGTAGGTTTGTTTCTGAGAGGGGAAGAAAATCCTACTAACTGAGGTATAGAAGCAGGCATCCATATGCTTTTCCATTAGTATACTACAGGTTGTATTTTGGTAAACACAAGGATAATATAGGAGAATCCATTTTTTCAGATGCACAAACAGTTCAAAAGAGATTTGTAATCAAATGGCTTCTGGCAATCCTTAATATTTCATGGTCATCTTTGGGGGGAAAAAACACCCAACTTCTTTCCCTGTTAATCTTTTACTTGACATATGTCAAATAAAATGCGCTAATGGTTCTGGATGTGAGACAACATGTCTCTAAAAATATTACATATGTTTCAACAATACCTTCAAGATACCTAACGGCTTTCTGGAAAGGGAGCTAAACAACCTACCTACATCTGTTTGCTTACTGAGTGTAGCTAGTGGATGCAGTGTATATTTTTCATCATTAAGTATCAAATTCTTGAACTTGTCCTTAGTAAGAATGTGGGGAAAGAAAAGAAATCATTAACAGATCAAAAGAACTTCTTATTAAGGTGCGGACTGTATAGCCAGAGTGACCACAGTCATTACCCCACTCTTAATGTAAACTAGGATTTTGTAGATAATTGATTTTGCAGCATGGCAGCCAAACTGACAAAAGAAAAGAAAATCTGAATCAGATTGGATTCACTTAAAAAACACCTCACTTAAATGAAAGTACTAAAGCCATTTCATTTGCTCTTTGCAGAACTAACTGTTTGATGCCAGCTGTTGGTAAAGGAAAGAAATTGAGTTAAAGAGTAGGTTGATGAAGATGAACAAATAATGGTCCTGTGTTTATAGTTCCCAGCTGAGATGTGAAGGAGCTGAGTGCAGGTCACTGGTCTGTGTGTGTCCTGCTGCACATGTTCTGTGTCTCTGAGGCCACGTGTCCTGCAGTGGTGAAACACTGGCTATAGTCTGTGTGTGTGCCCCTGCCAGTACTGCTCACCGGGACATGGCATTGCCATGAACCTCCAGACACTGAAATTATCTGAGTTAAAGGAGACCGCTTTTACTGGTGTTGGAGTGAGGTGTTTTCTCTTTTTAGCCCAAATAATTCCTGTGACCTGGTTGACACTACAGACCTGCAAAATGGAGAACAGGTACATGGGACTGTATCATTAATTAGTCCTCTTTTCATGGAGAATCTATGAGAACGGGGATTCAAAGCACCTTCTCCTGGGAGCAAGTTATTATCAGGCGCTTGGGACTTTACCTTGAGAGGCTGCAGGCTCTGGTTCACGTTTCAGCTACGAATTAGGCTGTGAGTACATTTGAACTTGAGTGTCTTCAGAGAAACCAAGGAGAACAATAGCAGCTTCACACCGTGTCATGCTTCAGCTCCAGTGAGTAATGCTAAATTGCTTGCATTGTCACAACCATGCACTTCCCCTGGTGATCCTAACAGGTCCCTGCAGATCCGGTGGGGATCGCAAGACTAGCTGCATACATTTTTTAAGATTGTTTCAAGATATCATGGAGCACATCCAGAACCCAGAGTGATGTTTTCTTTGGGGCCCCAGACCATAGGATGTTTAATTACTGATGCCATTACTAAAAATAGCCATAGGAAAAGGCACAGTTTAATCTTTTAGAAAAACGTTTGGGGAATGGGGGTTTGGGCAACTTGTTTTAGAGCATAATTTCCCTACAGGTTAGAATCTATATAATTATAGTAAAATTATAAAAAAGGATTGTCTGCCCTTGTGTGCTTTTGTATTCAGACAGAGGGCACATTGTACCCTTATTAAACAAGCGTTGCTGTTCCTAACTTCTTGTATATTTTTCTTAGACCTTTCATTTCATACGCTAATCTTCACCTAACTTGTAAAGTTTTGATTGGGTGCTTGATGCCAGTTTCAGAGGTGATGTGTAGTTTGGATTTCCTTGCCTTTGCTCAGACATAATGAACCCAAATTACATCTAGTGGGATTTGTAAGCATATTGCAAACTGGGTAAGAATCTAAGCCAATAAATGTAAGGGCGTCCGGAAGGTATCAGATCTTGAATACAGTGTATACTGAGGGCATAATCTACGTTACCTTTGATGACTCCTAGACTCTGCTGAAATTTTGAGTTAATTAGAGTCACAATGACCACTAGATTTTTATTCCTCTTTCCTGTTGAAGCTCAAATATTAGTCTTGGGACACCTTTTCAAATTGACTTGCCCATCTGTACTTTAAATTACACAGCTCATAGCAATAATTAGATTTTTACATTCCTGAATATGGATGTGTGTGTCAGAAGACTCAAGAATATCAGACAGATGAATTTTCAAAATGAGCCAACAACTGAAGAAATGGAAGTAGCCCTAGTGACCCTGTAACATGTATCCACATCTCTAAAAGTTTTCTGAGAACTTGGAAAAATCATACTGCAACTGAAGAGCACTGTGTATCCCCAGGCAGCCTTAATTTGCATGATCAGCACTTACTCAGCAGAGTACCATAGGTATTGGAGACCTTGGTATATTAAATAGGTCACATTTAACTGTCCTTGAACAATTTCTCTGATGTATTAAGCATAAACAAGCTTTTTGTCATATTCAGCATCACTGTTTCTCTTTTCTCCACATTTTCTCTGATACAGAGTAATTTTTTCTATAGGAAATTTTAGAGGGCCATAGTGAATATGTTATGCCACTTCCTCCCATAGTCACGTTTTAAGAATTCTGCACTTCTTTCTTTTAATTTTCCTTGATGTTTTTTTCCCTGAGAGTTGGATAATTCCACCTAAGCAAAAATAAAAATTAAAAAAAAGTTGGGTTTTATAGCTGAGGATTGTAGGACAAATTACACAGTCTCTTTTAGTTTTCTAAGTAGCCTTTGGAGACTGTTCATCTCTTGTCATGTAAATCCACTGCCCACGGATCAAGCTGTCTGTTGGTAACTGGAAAGAAGATGGAAGAGATTACTGGTTTTCAGAAGCTACAGAAGGAAACTGGTAGCAGAGTTCAAATGTAAATAAAGATGGCAGGAAATGTTCTTTTCTCTTTCACAATAAAATCCAAACAAGTCCTTCTTTAACACCCTTTGGTGTTTTCCTGTGATGTGTTAAATAAAAGGTTTTTCCTTTATGTTACAGGAGATATCTTTCTGCCCATTAAAATTCTCTTTTTTTTTTAATANTCGCTCTTCGGTGCTCTTGTCCATAGCCGTACGTATGATATGGACATCAAGTTGGATTTACGCCCCGAATAGTTTTGAACAGAACTGCATGAAGTCACTGTATCCTATGCCAAAATGTAAGACATGCATTCAGTGATGAGAAAGAAGAGGAAGAGAGTGGGGAGAAAACTTTTAAGTTACTTTACACAAAGAAAGCTTTAAAAAGGGTTGGTTTTAAGCATGCTACTAGCTTTGATGTAATTATCTTGCTGTTAGAACTATTGTACACTAATGTCTGAAAGAAATGGATTGTAATTAAAATAAAATTCTATTTGCTGTGCATCTCTATTTTACAGATT
>VYZV01026141.1:322-37285 GCA_013401275.1 Pandion haliaetus | reverse complement strand
TTTCTGCAAGGCTAACAAAGAGGGGGATTGTGCATTTTGATACTCCGTCATCTCTGTCTTCTCTAGTATGTCCGGTTTTCTTATTAGGGCATAAATTCATATGGAAAAAGGAGTCTTTTGGAGGCAGGGGAAGAGGGGGAGGGAAAAAATGTACACTGACATTTAAAAAAGGAAATAGAAATCTTGATTTCTCACTCTGAGAAATCTGAAGCAATTATAAGCAGCAGGAGAGATCTGTATATTCATGAATACTTAGCAGCAAATGTGGAGCTACTTTTTGCTTTTGTTTTTAAATAGTACATAAACACCACACAGTAATTTTAACCGTGAAAGCTAGAACATGCCCTCCAAATGTCAATTTGTGTGGACTTTAGGCAGGTAAAACTATTTGCCTGGTTGGGAGTCTGGCTTCCAAGCTGACTAAAATTACTAGAGGTCCTTAAATAAGAAATTAGACAAAAAATACTTATTCCACTTACGGAAATACTACTGATATTTTTTTTTTTTGTTAAAGAATTATTTCTGTAATTAAATGGTGTGATAACAGATATCCTAATAAATAACCAGTAGTTCATTGTGATTTGTCTTCCTATAGCTTCATTGCATAAAGTGAATGCAGAATCCATATGTAAAATACAAGCCAGGAATCAAATGCTGATTGATGCTCTTTTAACTTTCTCTAGCAGAATAGCACCCACAGTGAATTTTAGCTTTGTTACTTTGAGCACAGGTTCGTACTTTCAGTATTCTGTTCAGTATGAATCAAAACGGGATCTTACGAGGTATGACCAGAAGTTAACTTTTTTTTTTTTTTCTTTTAGCCAGGGGGTCTCTTGTGTTGCTGTTTTTCTTCACCTCTTCTTTCTTCTGTCTTTTCTGTTCTCACAGTGTTCCCTACCTCTTTTTGTATATATGTGTGTGTTTTATTTTGGGGGGTTTTTTATTTTTTACCTTGGCTTCTGTCTGTCCCTGGGATGTAGCGGCGCACTTTCTTGATGACCTGTGTAGCCAGAATCTTCAAGGTTCAGATTAGTTCAAGGATCGTCTGCCTTTCATGGTGTTTCAAAAGAGTGGCTGTGGCACTTGATACAAGGGATCCTAAGACACATCTGAACTTTGAAGATGCCAGCTATAGAGGGCACAGCTGCTTCAGAGGAAAAACGGAGGGGAAGAGGAAAGGTAAGAAACAAGATAGGGGATGAGCAAAGAATGGAGGGGAGGGGAGTTTGTAACAGACGGAAAGAAGCTGATGCTACTTCCAGAGCTGAAGGATTCGGTTTATAGGGAAATCATTGTTCTTCTTATTGGAGCCAAAAGATAAGCTGTGTCAATTTGTGATTTTTCTTTTGTGTCTCTTTTTCAACACAAGGGGCAATAGTTTTGCAATGCTAGGTCTCAGTTGCTTTCATTTTGCTTGCACTGTTCTGGGAAAAGGGGACTGGGGAGGAACCAGGAAATCGTCGACCAGTAAATCTGACCTTGATGGTAGGCAAGATGCTAGAGACATTAAGAAAGGGTGAGATCACAAAACATCTGGAGAAATATGAGCTGATAATGGCTAGTCAGCTAGACTTTTGGAGGGTAAATCTCATCTGATGGAATTATTTGTGGAGTGATCATAGGAAACACGCTGGATCCAGTGTACTGTAAAAAGTCTGCTTTGGATGACAGGGAAGTCAGATGCTGAGAATTACCTAGTACAGTGTAACTATACTGTACTACATCTTTGAAAGAGCTAGTGTAGCCTAGAGGTTGCTCATCTTCCTTCCACTGAGCAGACTACTTAAGTCTTTGACTGTCTTTGTTACTTTACAGTGTCCTTTTAGAACAGCCTTTCTTCCAGCCACAGCTTCACATTTTTGAAGGGTGAAGTCCAAATATTTCTTTTTTCAGTAAAAATTACTCCAAAAAAGTTGTTATTCCAATATTTTCCCCCACCTTTTTTTCAAAATACTTTCAGTTCTTTAGAGACGTCATGTTAGGTTAGATGTTTTTCTCTGTGTTTGTAAACTGACTGGAACTTACATGCCAAGTGCAAGTGGTGCTCTTGCTTTGAATGACAAAGAGGAAGAGCTCAGACGTTGATGCCCACATTATTTATGTCAGTCCTAGAAGTTTACTTTCATATTCTGTTTTATTGTACATCAGAAGCGAAACAAACTAGGTCTCAATTTTATCTCTAAGAGTGGGGTAGCGTCATAAATTACTGTTACTTATCATTAAAAGAGATCTGAGAATGAGGGATCTAGGACGTTGCAAGCCCTGTTAAAGCAAGCCTGGAAATGCTTGATACAGTGGATCATGCAGAAACTGCCTGCATTGGCTTTGATCCTCTTTTTCATGGTTCCCTCGTTTTCAAGAAGGAAAAGGTAGGCCTGTGGTGGTGGAGGGGAAGTTCTCCACGTGTGGTTTTCTGTTCTTTTTTTCTCTCAGTAGGCATATTGAGAAGTCATCAGGTTTGGATTTAGGAAGGAAGAAGTACTAAGTGAGTGTGCTATTTTGAGGTAAAGAGAGAGCAAGAGAGTAAAGTTTGCTCATTGTTCTTGCAGGAGTGGCTTTAGGCAAGGTGCTGTGCCATGCATTTTAAATTTGGTGCCTTGTCCTCGCTTCAAAATGTCTTCCTCTGCAGCCCCTTTGTGGATGCCAGAAGGTTCTTTCCCTTCCAACATTCCCTGCTGGTACTCCCCCTGCCTAAGCACCATCAGTTGCACTCCTTGCCTTCTGCCTGCAGCTACCCCTGCCTCAACTTGCTCTGTGTTACTGCTCTTAGCCCTAGACTTTTACCGTCTGAAGAAGCTGGTGAGGACTTTGATGCTCTTAGAGCAGTACATGGTGACATGTAGTGCATCTTTTTTTATGCACTTTTTATGTTACTAATAATTCTTTTAAAAATTAGTGTGGTGGTTGGTCTCAGACTCATTCAGGAAACAAGCCTTAGTATATATCAGAAAGAGGGATTTGCTTAACATTTGAACATTTAATTTGAAAGCATTTTAAAAGACAGAGCATTGTAAAAAAACAACTGTCAGCCTTGTGGTTTTTCTCCTTTTACATATTGAAGTAACTGATTTTATAAGAAAAAAATGAGTTAAATCTTATTTTAAAAGTACTTTCTCATGGGGGCAAGACAGAGGAGGGTTTATTATTTTCAGATGTATTATGTTGCAGGTACAATGTGCCTCTTAATGGAGGAACAAAAACCAGGAAACTATGTGAGGAAAGAGGAAGAAAAAGAATGGAGAAAGAATAGCACCATATTAGGTGTGAAGTACTGTGTTTCTGTGAGAAATATTTACTGCAACTGAAAGGGTGAAATAAGAAGACCGACTTCAAGTGCAGTTGGAAAACATGTTACAGAACTCTGGGATTATTCTCCCACCTCTTCAAGTTGAGCCAAAAATGTGAAAAAGATAGCTGGTCAAACAATATTGTGAAATTTGTCAATTTATTCAAAAGTGCATGGTCATATTTGAGGACAGCCGAGGTAAACAATCATCACAGACTGTGGGCAAGTCAGTTACTGTTTTCCTGAGTCTCTTGGGCAAGTCAGGAGAGCATGTTTTGAAGTGCTGTCCAAAGCTCAGGCCTTTGATGAACTGCATGTAGAAATACACTTTGGAGTCAGTGGTTCTGTGCATGACTGCAGTGATATTTTGTGCTAATATGGAGACTGTGTGCAGCATGTGAATCATTTTACGGGGCTTTCAAATCAGTTTCCTCTGCTTGCACTTTACTAATGTTCTCTAAACGAGGACCACAGAACATGCATGCCAGGGAGGTGGGTTTTGTGTTGGTCATGAACCACGGCGTTCATAGGAGACACCTGTTTTGGGTGGGAGCTCCACTCTTAGAATGGGTTGGGAGGGACCTTCAAAGATCACCTAGTCAACCCCCCATGCCCCGGGCAGGGACACCTTTCACTACATCAAGTTGCTCAAAGCCCCATCCAACCTGACCTTGAACACTTCCAATGATGAGGCATCCATAACTTCCCTAGGCAACCTCTTCCAGTGCTTCAGCACCCTCATAGTAAAGAATTTCTTCCTTATACATATGTAGTCTAAATCTACTCTCCCATAGTTTAAAACTGTTACCCCGTGTCTTGTCACTATAGGCACTGGTAAATAGCCTCTGTCAGTCTTTCTTTTAAGTCCCTGTTACACATAGAAAGGCCGCAATAAGGTCTCCCTGGATCCTTCTCTTCTGCAGGCTGAACAGCCCCAACCCTCTCAGCCTGTCTTCATAGCAGAGGTCTTCAAGACAAGCATTATTATGCTGATACGAAACTAACCCACAAGGTTGTCACTGGTGTTACTTGAGTGGACTTCAGGTGCTGATGCAAGTCAGGGCTGCTTACAGCAATCACTGCTAATTTTCAAGTGCAGCCCTTATGTTTGTGGTGGCTTTACAAATCAGTTCTCACCTGTAGAAGTCCCAAGATTTTGAAAGTTTTACCCCTTTTTCTTTCTGAAGCAGAGGAGCTTGCAAATCTTCATGATGTAGAAAAAAACCTGGAATATGTAACCCGAGTGCCTTCTTCACAGTTTAGACTAAGGAGAAGAAAGGTCTATTTAATTACTTATAAAGAAAAATCTTGGAAAACAGAGGATTTAGAATAATTTGTAATGTGTGTTTTTATTTTTCTGAACTCTTGGCCTTAGCAGTATACCCTACTATTTCTGCAATTTTGTCAAAGGATCTGGGGATCAAGAAGTGCATCCTGATTACACTTCTGAAAGCAAGCAATATGAAAGAGTAACTTTCACATTTTCTGCAAGAGGCTTGATGGGTCTAATGGCTAATAGAAATATACAAATTAAACTATATTTGAAGTGCTTTTTTATCCATCAAACTCCAGTTAAACTAAATCTCAAGATTTAAGAGAAAAAAATAGTTATTTAAAATTTTTTACCATATGTTCCCATATGAGCCTTTGTACGTACCATATTACAGCTGACAATGTAATGCTGCCTTGTTCTGAATGATGTAGTTACACTGGTGTGGAAGATACTTGCACTGAGCAGGGTTTATGCCCTGAAATACAAGGGTACACACTATTTTGTATATTCTTGCCATTATGCCTAAGTTGGAGCTTCACACTTGGAGTGTCAGTAAAAAGTTATGCCCTTGAACAAACCTGTTAAACAGTTCAAAATCTATTGTTAGGTTTCTTCATAGCTGCAAAGTGGGAATACTACCTTTTATTTGCAGGTTGCTTTTCAGGGGCTTCCACGCATAGATTTTCTGGACTGGTGTTTTTTTTGTGTGTCTTACATACCCCTGCACCTGTCTGTGGTCTGTAAACCTTTTATAGATAGCAGTCAGTTAACTAAATGAAAGTGTTTTCTCTGTAATGCAGATTTTTTGGGGGTTTTGTTTTTTTAATTTTTAACTTTCGATCATGCAATATCCTTCCCCTCCTATCCTCATTAAGTAGAAATGAAATTTTGGGAACACCAAGAGAAGAGAAGGCATTTATTTCTTAATCCAAGACCTGACTTAAATGTGTAGTTGCATAGGTTTAGCTATAGTATATGTTTATTGTTCCATTACAAGTTTATGCATGGAGCAGACTAGAATCCAGTTGTGATACTCTACAGTGGCAGTGCTGGTTGTGGGGCTTGGAAGTAGTTTTATGTCCAGAAATCAATTTCTACTTATAGGATATGAATCCTTTGTTGCTATGAATTCAGTAATTAAGTCATTCTGTGGTAAGTGTTCTTTATGCTGCTCTGGCAGTGTCTTAAGAAGACCATGCTTCAGACTGGGATGTTAAACGCCACTAATCATCATGGCTTTTTCTTAAATAATTTTTTAAAAAAAGAAATCTGGCGTTTTTACGTGGTTATTAATAGAAAAATGGTTTTGCTGCTGTACTACTGCCTTTGTGATATGTTTCAGACAGTGAAGGAGTAGGATAGCAGTTGACTTTTTCAACTTGAAATTTTCTTTGCATCAGAGATCATTGTAGTTCTAGGTCTTTTCTGGTACAGATTCATTTTTACTATAGCATGAACATTTGAAGGTATATAACCGATGTGTCTTCCGGTGCGGAAGTCAGAGTCGCCTTGTTACTTGCATAAGAGAACTATTTTTCTGAATAAGAATTCAGGAAAAATTACTTTTTCATACATGGAAAATCACTTCAAACTTGCTAGCAACAGCCTTCAGCTGACTTGCAGAGATATTGCCTATTGAACACTATTGTGACAGCTTGTTTCTGTCGTTTTTGCTGAAGTTTAGCCTGTAAAGTCAAGATATCTTGATCTGAGAGATGGGGAGATAGTTAAATTACATCATCATGGAAGAATACCAGCATACTTAGCTTTAAAGCCATTCAAGACTACATTGGCACCCCTTTGTTATACAGTGTAGCTGAAAACGAACTGCAGCAATAATGAACCTATCCATCTAAATCACAGCAGCTGAACAACTGACTGTTCTATCTCAAAATGCAAATGCCTTGTGCAGAATGGATTTAATTGTAAATGTTTGCTTAGTAGGGAATATGAGCCTTTTAGTTTGTGACAATAATCGTGAATACAAAGACCCACAGAATTTTAGGGTTTACATAGCTTGTCCCTGTTCTCATAACAATATTTCCAAGTCAGTTTTTTATAATGTACCATTTGGCTTTTTTCTAGCCAGTGAATAGAACTCTAAATGCCCAATCTCTTAAGCGGTGTTTCAAAAACTGAAAGATAAATTTAGCTCTATGTATTTAGATCAGGCGGGATTTTCTGTTGTATTTCTTTCAAATCTATGTTAGGGCTTTTATATAGCTTCAAATAATAAGAAGGAAAAAGTGCTGACTTTCAGAGCTTGAATTTGTTTTTGCAGTGCAGAAATGCTGAGTGTAAATTAGAGTATTAGCATTTTCTTTGAGGTTCTAGTAAGGTGCCTCTCAAACAATTAAAATATTACTGTTAGGAATTTCTTTTCCAGTAAAACAAGCAAACAGCCCCCCCCGCCTTAAAATCTTAATTTTTGGTTAAATTCCTGAAACCTGGCTGCTGAATGCAACTCATGAGGATGAATCTCTGTCACCAATTTGAATGAATTAAAATAAAATAGCATTGTCATTTTCTGGGGGGGAAGGGAAAAATCTTACTGAGCTTCACTTAGTAAAAAGAGAGAAAGCAGAAATACCTGCCTCCAGGCTCTTCCTAGGTATCTTTCTGTGTAAGCAAAGACAGATAAAACTTTGAAAACACAAACACATGCACAAAAAGTGTGCATGTTTATGCTTCTGTTGGCATTTTGTGTGTTCTTTAATAGCCTTCACATGTGGATTAGTCCTTCTGAAAAAAAAGGCAACCAAGCCCCCTGAAGAATAGGCCTTTGTGACACTGGAGAAGTTTACTGTGCCAAAGTTATGGTAAGAATTTGTAAATTTTGGCTGCTGGAGTACTTCCTTCCCCTGCTATGTTTTTAATGTTGGAAACTTGTATGTGTGGAATGGAGGGTGTTTTGTTTTNTTTTTTTTTTTTTTTTTAAATGACAGTGCAAGCATTCATTTAACAAACTAAACCGCCTGTTCACATGATGCTGTTGGTTGTATATAAACACCCTGTTGATCTTGTTCTGCAGAAGTCTTCTTGGGCTTCCTGAGTCATACAGAAATTCTCTACTGCTCTTGTTGGGGCTGTGCTGTGGACTTAGGCTGTATCTGCTCAGATTTAGTTTGCCAAATTAATGTCCCTGAAAGAAATGTTTTTACTTGGAAGAGGGCCCTCAAAGCTGGGATGTTTTTCTATGTCTCTTTTTCTCCATGTGTTTAAAATATTTCATTCTGCTATCTTGGGAATGGTTTTTGTTTTGCCTGTATTCCTTGGATAAAGCTGAACCTGTCGGGGAGATGTTTAGTGTTTCTTAGTTGCAGAACAGTCTTCCTCTTACATTCGATGTTGTTTCTTCACGTGGATCTTATGTTGAATGTTTTAGTTTGTGGGTAGGTAAAATAGCTTGGGATGAGAGGGCCCTGCAGAGCATAGAGGGATGAGAGGACGCCGGTAGCTTCACTGCCAGGTGAGCCTTCCCAGTGGCCCAGGACGCGGCAACAAGCTGTACAACACAGTTGACTTCACAGGGGTTTTCTTGAGTAACCAAGGGCAGAATTCG
Source organism: Pandion haliaetus (assembly GCA_013401275.1). Taxonomy (NCBI): domain Eukaryota; kingdom Metazoa; phylum Chordata; class Aves; order Accipitriformes; family Pandionidae; genus Pandion; species Pandion haliaetus. Next base: position 29,164 of record VYZV01026141.1, on the reverse strand, counting down.
AGTCCAAGGCTAGACTGTCATGGTGACAAAATATTTAGAAAACATTTTCTTGCTTGAAACAAAAGCTTGGATTGTGTAACACCAAGTACTGTCCCAGTGTAATAAACGATGTTGTGTATTTTTAAAGGGTTCTGTGTGTTCCCTGACTGTCAGCGCTTGCCAGGTTCAGCACGTTCAGGTAAAACAAGGCATTTTCCTCCGGACTGTTACCTTTACAAGCTGGGTTAATCCTCCCCCTTTATGCAGTGGGCTTGCGAAGATGTAGCAGCCAAATCTGGCCTTACATTTTTGAACATAGTTGACAGCCCTGTTAAAGACAGGTGCAGTGGAGCAGCTTCTTCTCTTCAGCCGTGGTGGCTCAGCTGCATTAAGAGCAGTTGCTTAAAACTTGCACCTTGTCATTGGCGTAGACTGATCTGATCCCAAGCGAGCTCTAGGACTGGACTTGGTGATTGCTTTTATTCGGTTAGAACATGCTGTTCTTGCTGCAGTAGGAACCTTTTGTACTGCAGGTGTTTCATCCTTCCATAATAACTGCTATAACTTTTTTTTTTTTTTCAATGCCTGAGTTATTGGGTTGTCCCAGCCTTACTGGTGTCTACCCTCTGACTTGAAAGTAAGCGAGAGGTCTAAAGTGGCTGTACTAGATTATTCATTGGGAATAATACAAAATTATTTTAAGGTGAGCAAACCTGTGACAACTGAGTGAAGACTACTAGCCAGCCATGTACAATTCAGTTCAGCATAACTGCGCCATTTGGAGTTAATGCATTTTTTTCCCAGTCTGGTGTGTGTTTCCTGGGTAATATCAGTTGTTATTTCGGAGAAAAGCATGATTTTATATGTATACTGCCTTCTCTGCTTAGAGCAGCAGGTGGCCAAATTTCTTTCTGAAATAGTGACTTGTCTCAGCTCTAAAGCAAATATAACCAGATTGTCTGCAGAGGCTGTATTTTTTGATCTTCAAAGTAGTTCTTTTCAAAGCTGCTATAGTTGTTGGGAGTATACTGTTATTCATGAAAATAGAAAACAAAAGCAAAACATGGAGGGGGGAATATACTTTTCTAAGGTTTGCATCATCTTACATCTTTGTATGCTTGGCATGTAACCTTGTCCCATTCAGAGTGCTGCTCTGAACAGGGCAGAGCTCGTTCTTTGGGCTGCTGCTTTGTTGCAATCTACTAGTTCCTCTTGCATTGAGCTGCAAAACCATCTGCTTTTGCTTTTCATACCTATTTTTACCATCTCTAATTTGCTATTAAGATGTTAACTTCTGCCTCCAGTTAGCCTAGCATGTCTCTATACTGTGACTACAATGTGGGGGCAAGCAAGCACTTCTGTGCATTCTCTTGTGCTACCCTTTCACACTTGGGAAGTGGTCCCTGTAAACAGCTGCAGTACTGCTTTATTATGCTCTTTGAAAGCTCTTGCTCCTTGTGTTGCTTATAAAAGGCCTTGACGAACTTGCAGTGCATGTGTACTGAGACTGCTGTTCACTGCAATGCCCAGTGTCGGTCTCCCTCTTTTTGTGTGTCTATCTGTCCAGTCTTCCCTTGTCCCTGCCCTGTGACAAGTAAACTCTGCAGAACAGGGACTGTCTCATTGTTTTATTTATGCAGCAGGTGGCTCAGCTCCAGATGTGTATCTGAAGTTGCAGTGTACTGCAGTAATACAAATCATTATGTTACAGAAAGTTGTATCTAAAATAGGGGAAAAAAAGGAAAAAAAAGATCAGATTTACTGTGATAAGTTTTATGCAGTTTTAAGGGTTGTTTTTTGGTGGTTGTTTTTGGGGGGTTTTTGTGTTAATCCTCTTGACAGGTTACTGGCAGAAATGTGCAAAAACCAGTATATATGAAGTTTTCTTCCCATTTTAAGGAATCCTCTTCCACGTGGCCAGAGGATAGCTTTCTTCTCATCAGCTGCTCCAGGCTACTAGGAATAGGCTACTTTGCAACAGCTCTTGTTGGTGTCTTGGTTTGTTTACTCCTGCTACTAGACTGGGTGTGCTTATGGCAAAACCTCATGTTTCTGGAGACTTTTCTCTTTTTAGGCACCATTGTAGAAGTGGAATGACACACAACAGGATGTGTGGTTGTAGGTACGTGTTCGTACCTACAGAGGCTGTGCATACCTTTTTGACCATGTACAATCCTGTGCTGTATCCCTCATCATTCATGTGAAATAAAACATGGAGGAACAAAGAATTCATTTCTCCTTTTTATGCCCAGTACACACACAATGTTTATTGATGATCGGCTTTCTGCTGACTATTACAATCCTCAAACCAGTTCCTGGAGGCAAGGAGGTTAAAAATGAGGGTATATGGCCAAGCAGACTTGAAGTTTTGTTCCTCAAATTTGATTTGAAAGTTGCAGTTTGATAAAGTTGCATTCATTCTATTTTTTGCCTTTTTATAATTCTCTTGAATTACCTACATGTACTGTTAGTGTTAGGATTTCTTTTATAGCGTTTTGAATGGCCCTGCTTTGAGTGGAAGATTAGACCAGATCACTGCTAATGGCTCCTTTCAACATAAAGTATTCTGTGATTTTGTGATTCTTTACTGGTTTGACATTGGGAATCTCATGCAAAGCCCAGCCTGATTTTGAAGGAGAATAACAACCCCATCAGTAGAGGTGCTTGGTTTAGTTTTGATATTCCTTGTGATGGCTGTGAAACAGAAGATAAGTAGCAGTTCCTCTGTTGTCAACAGGCATTTTCATTTTTTAGCGTTGGCTGATCTGTTCAAATACAGAAGTTGGGATTTTTCAAGGAAAAGGTTCAAAACATGGAATAATAAACAAACCTTGCTAATTTACTACTTGTTGTTAGTGTTCTGAGTCTATGCTTTGGAACCAAAAGTTGCTTTTTGCTTTAATTACTAGAATGTCTGGCTTACTAAGATTGCTACATAGCTGTGAAGCTGCTGGGAGTTTGCTTTCTTTCGCTTATTTGGTTGGCTGTTGTTGCAGTGAGGCTTGCTGTCAGAAAGTAGAAATGCTTCTAACCTCATCCCAGCCTTTTTCCTTCACCCTTTTGTAGTCCTGGTGTAAAAGAAAGGGGAGAAATACGGGTAGCAGGATGTGTGGTGGGGCTAGCTCTGTTCTTTCTGGTCCTTTCCAAGCAAGGCTTCAGTTATTTTATGTCACTGATGGAAGTTGAATTAGATGCCTTGATGGTCACCTTCAGCAATAGCTGGTTGGCTGCAGCTCCTTGAGACTGACCATGGCAGAGGAGGTGTGCTTTAGATTCACACTAAGTTGCTGCTGGCTGAAGCTTTACAGCAACAACTTGTTATAAAAGTAGAGGCCTGAGCCATAAGGTCCAGCTTATCAGCAGTGATTGACAAGATAGTCTACTGATAGCAGAGGCAACCTGGAAGCTGAGTATGGCTGATCTGGTGCCCTCAGCTAGCATCAACTCACAAATGTCTTCTGTTGTCCCGATCAGCAGTGTCCTTCATCAAGGCCTATTCTTGATGGTTTAGTGTGGTAGTCTGTCATCCTTTGGCCGTTATGAGCAGCCACGTTTTGGAGTAGACTCGATAAACAAGGTGATCCATGGGGTGATGGATCTGTGCTGTTTGTTCCAGGGTAATAGTCACCTCAAACAGGTGACAGGAAATGCTGCTTTATGAACGCCCTTAAGTTGTAGAAGCTTATTTCACAACTGGTGCTCTGGATGGCTGAAACTGGAGTTCCAAAGGACAGAGTAAATTTTGGATCCGATGTGCCATTTCACTTAGAAAAGAGAGCCTTTGAGGGCAGGGTTGAAGTCTGGCTCAGCCAGAAATGGGAAACCTTGAGCAGTCTTCAGACTGTGGAATTTGTTTTATCTGAGACAAGATTGTTGTGTGAAGTCGGGAGCCAAGGTCTCCATATGGAACTACATCAGATCTGTGTTTAGATCTGTGTCTGAAAAGAGATAGCTGTAGTTCCAAAGGGATTTTTTTATTTCATACTGTTTTATAACCTAAAATTTCCAGAACAGGGAGGTTCTTGAAGGGTGCATGTCTAATACCAGCTTCCTATTAAAACTTCTATTAATTATTTTAAAATTGTACTTATGAGCTGCCATGGACTTTTTTTATTTTTCTACTTTGAAAACTTGATGCTTCTTCCTTCCTTTTCCCACAATACCAGGATAGTGCTGACTATTTTGGAAATTGTGGTCTTTGTTCAGATTTGGACTTTGGAATGCAAACAATGCCTGCATTTGATACCCTCTTCCATTTTTGCTCAGCTGGAAATGCTGTTAATAAAAGTCATAGGCATTCTCCATTCCTTGTTGCCCAGGGGAGATAGGTAGGTTGGTCAAGCTGAAGGCAGAGCATCTAGAAGCTAGCGTATTAGAGTACCATCCTGGAACTGAGAATCGAAGCCAGTCCTCCCCTGCTCTGCCACAAACTTCCTCCTGTATGATCATCTCAGATAAGGTTATTTTTATCTCTCTGTGCCCTGGTTCCCTATCTGTAAAATGGTGATAACAGAACTTCCGTACTTCACAGGGATCTTGTGAGGACAAATGCATCTCAGGCTGTGGGGCTCTTGGATACTGTGGTAACGGGGAGCACAGATGGAAGAAGGGAGATGTTCTGCATAAAAGCTTTCCGTTCTTTAAACCCCAGTGGTAGGTTACAGCACTGATGTGAGTGTGGCTTCCACTGAAGTCATGGCTTGACTGGTGCCATGTCTTTGAACGTTTCCTTGCTCACTACTACATGCATACCAGCAAAGCACTTAACGTCCTTGCTAAATGCTATTGTTTGCATCCTTGGCTGCAGGCTCTGAGAGCTCAAGAGCCTGGGTGAGACTTGCTACTCGGGTGTGTTTGCCAGCGTGGGCTGCTCACAGTGACTGAATGGAGTACGTGCTTTTGGCAACAGCCATCCAGTGCATTTCACAGACTCACTTAGACCCTGGAAGGAGTTAAAAATATGTATGAATGGATTTTTACTTGGGAAATTCAAACTACTGTAGCAGTTACCCTGAGCAAGCCATGGGCTGCAGTCTGACCATAAGAAAGCAATTGTCCTTGACATAACTGGTTAAATTTCGTAGAAACCACATCCTTTGTGTTGCCACTGACAACATAACATTCCTTAACGTTTGATTTCGAGTGGTGCCTTATTACCCAGCTGTACATGCAAACATACTTTCTGCAGAAGAATTTCTGTCCAAGACACCACAGAAGAGTGCAAACCTCTTTCCGTTTTAATGTGGACTTCGTAGTACTTGTTTATATATAGTACAAGCAGGTAAGAGACAGGAAACCTATCTGCTTAACATTTACATTGTCACATGTCCAAAGGGAAGGCTGTGGTGAGTTGAATATTTGTTCAATCAAATCTCACTCATGCAAATTGAAGTGTGTTTTTTGGGAGCTTTTTGGGCCAGGAGGTAGGAGTGTACTTCGTTTATTACTTGCTCCTTGAAACATGTGGCTCATGTCATCTTCCTTGTTCACCTGCTTTGATAAATTCTATATTTAGTTGTCTCTACCCATGCACTTGAACAGGACAAAAATAACTTCAGTGTAATCCATCCTCTCTGTCCTTTCCTCTCCACCCCTTCCCTCCCCTTTCCTTTCCTGCTGCTGGGTTTAGGGCATTCAGTTGTTTGGGAAGTGGTGGGTTTTTTTGTTTGTTTTGCTTTGTCTCCTTACAAGTAGGGTTGAGGGGCAGGAGAAAACATTTATACCCTGCAATAAAATTGTTGTGAAGAGTATGCAAACTGTCAGAAACACTTCTTCCTCTTACAACATTTGCTGAGGGGTCAGAGTGTGTGCAGAGTGCGTGGAGGGAGGTGGAGCAGAGAGGTTGGGAAATAACTTGCATGTGGCATACATCTGTCTGACAAAAAGCCAACCGTGCCAGGGGACAAATGGACAAACAGTGTTTCAGCTCTGAACTCAGAGGTTGAACCTAAAGTTTGCGCAGGAGCCACTCTTCAGATAAGTTTCCGATGGACCTTGACTCCTGTTGTGCAAACATGTAGTAGCTAGCACAGAGGAGACTGTCCTCTATATCTCTGCTTGGGAGAGGATCTACTCATAGGCTGTGCTTTGCACGGCTTCTCCTGTGTCCCACGATGGTCATATATATATATAGTCATAAAGTCTGACACAAATCAACATTGGCCAAAACCCTCAGAAGTATTTAAGTGCCTAAACCCTTGACTTTAGCATGAATTAAGCACGAAATTTATTAAGCACTCATGTTAATCTAGCTGTGGATGTTGACTGTTTTTATCTGTGAATTGGATAAAGAATGTCCACTGAACTTACCAAAATGTTTGCTGCCTATGTTATCTGAAATACTGTCTTCCACTATTACGCTGATAGGGATTTGGGGGAAACAGTATTGTTTTGGTGAAACTGCTTTGAGATAGAGCCTGCCAAGTTCTTGTATCTTGAGCTGAGTGTTGGGTATGTTGTTTGTTCCTGACAGACACATTGTCTGGAGATGTAGGGGGAGTGTCCCCACAAAAAAGTCACTTTTTGTAACTTCAGTGGTTTGTAGGTTGTGTTAAAGGTGGTGATGAGGAGCAGAAAGGTTGAGGGAAAACCCCTTAATTGATGCCTAACAATTCAAGTTGTTTCTTGATGGAATTTTTCATTCACTATCTGCTTTTCAAAACAAACTGAGAATTTTTTTTTTTTTCTTTATTTTTGCATTCACAGGATTACTGCAGGACAGGAGGAAGAAAGAATTGGTTTTGAAAACTGGTGACAGTTTTAAAGATTAAAATTCTCCTTTCTTCCTCATCTCTTACCTGTGTACTAATGAAAGCCCAAGCCCCGTGGCAGTGTCAGGGTGGCAGTGCTGCCCCATTTTGACTTGCAGCACCCTGGGTGATGCAGGTGTGAAGGACAGCTAGTTGGAGGACAGCAGATCACGTAGGGACTTCTGTGATGTGAAGCATGTTGAGCAGTACAGTGGAACCACTAACCAAACCTGGCGTTCACTTAGGAGCCTAAATCCCAGTTTGAACCCCCAGGCTATGAATTTGGAACCGGACTCCCGGAGCCTGCCTTGCCACCTCACATCTGTGGGGTGGGATCTGATTGCCTTGGCCCCTGTGCTCTGCCCTGCTTTTAAAGCAAAGGGCACTTTAGTTTTTAGGCACATTAATTTCTTACTTTCTAAGCACAAATATGCGCTCTGGGTGTTTGAAAAGGAGCAGGCCCCAAATTGAGAGTGCGCTTCTTAGGCTTCCAGGCATAGTGTAATCCTGTTAGTAGTCTGGGTTGCTGTGACAGTACTGGGCAGGCCAGGCTGCCTCGCAGGCATCTGCTTCTCTGCCTATTGAGTCAAGTCAATATCCTCAAAACTCTAATTTTCACTGTAATGATGGATTACGCCTGTCATGGTTTACAGAATTTTGTCTTGTGTGTTTAATAAAAGAATACAGATCCTAATGCGTATTATTTCTGAAGTCTAATACGTCTGAACTAAAGCTCAGTGTATGCAAGACAAACTATGCTTTAATTTTACAATTGTCTGATGGGACTTTGCGATTTATTTGTTGTTACTTCCTTAATGATGTTGCAGTCAGAGGCACTGTTTTGCTAAATGTTGTGTAAAAAGTAAATTGTAGCACAGCAGATGTTGGTATTTGGATGGATGTCGGTGCAATGGGGGGACAGCAACAGTCATCTCTGTCAGCTGTCTTCAGGCTCGGCAGGCCTGCTGCGTGGTTACTTTGGTGTGTAAAAACAGCTCGTTTTGCAACTGGGAAGTTTGGCATTACATTTGGCACCAAGCCATGTAACTGGGTTAACACAAGTGTTTATCCAGCAATTTTCTCAAAATTGGTAACTTGGAGAAAATGTTTATTAAACTTCAGTACAAAGGAAGGGGGAAATACGGCTGTATCTCTTCTTTTTAAAAGGTGTTGATGTTTGTAATGCTAAATTTTTTTAATTCCTTGTATTTCCCTCACCTCTATCGGTCTTTTGCTGTTTCATCATAAAACTTTTTGCAGCTTACTGTTTATAGTTTCCTTTTAAAGACTAAAACAGGGAAGCATACCTGATGAAATACAAAGTATATAGAGTGCCATAACTGCCTTTCTCTCCATGCTTGTGCTGTCATGAATTAGGTGCAAAGAATTGAGAACTGCAAATGAAGCTAGCTAATTACCACCCTCCCCACTCCCCGCTTGGTAGAAATTCTGACTGCAGCATGGAACGGGAGCCCTGATCTGCAGAGCAGTTCATTCTTGTGTGATAAATTACTGTACATTTTACCTTTGGGTTAAGTACAAGAATTCCTGCAGGCCATCAAGAATTTTTCATAGAACTCCTGTCAATATTGGACATGTATCTTTATGGAAGTAGCAATTTGGCCTGCATTTTTAGTAAGGAGGGGCAGGAGAAAGCAGTAGTTTTTCAAAGCAGCAGCAGTTTCAATCAGATTTTATACCTGAAATTGGGAACCTGTTGATTTAAGGTTCATTGGGAAACTTTCTCATAAAGGAGACACTTAGTTTGGATTAATTTTTTTAATCCATTTTAGTCTTGTACTGCTGCTGTGATTAAATAACTAAATGTCTTAAAAAGACTCTCATTTCTTTTGGAAAAGGGAAGATGATTAAACTAGGAAATTTGGATTCTCTGGTAAGGGGAAGAAAAGTATGTAGAAAAACATATTCTCAAACCAATGACAGTGACCCAATAGTGGACTTGTGTGTAGTTAATTTTGTAGTTGAACTGCAATTTTATCACCAAATACAATATCAGGACAATAATTTTCATGTGGGTCCTTTGTTCTCTTTTTTTTTGTTGTTGTTTTTTTTTGTTTGTTTTGAAGGAGAGGGTGTTACCTGTACCTTCCAATTTCTGTACCCAAGCGTGGCTTTGTTTAGAAAACTGTAATTTGCAAGAAGGTCTGCCCACTACAAAGAATCATTTAGTGTGCTGTGGATAAATGAAAATTGCAGATTAGCCACTGCAAGTGTGCAGCGACTGCTTTTTTTGAAGCATTTTTTGTCTCTTAGGTTGCTACTGAAACTGTAATCCTGATGTTAAAATGGTTTTCTCACAGTATGGAGGGCAAAGGGGAAATAAATGCATGAAAACATTAATTTGGGAATAATCTAAACTTTATAGCTTCCCCAGACCAGGGGGTGGGCTGAGCCTTCGTGGCCAGCCTGACTTCTGGAAGACTTCACTGTGAGCATTGACTCTGCCTGTGAAGGAGCAGGGTCAGTGCAGCAATGTTGTGTGCTCATGGCCAGATTCTGCATTAGCTCTGTTTAACGTACGTATGTGTATGTGTGTGTGTTTAAAGGATGTAGCTTTGCTATTTAAACTTGCTTGGATTTGGCCATGTTTCAAGAATGAGGTCCTGAATGGGGAGCAATACTCTTCCCATGGGCTGGGCATAACCTGCCCTTCCAGCTGCCCCTGTTGCTCCTGGGACAGGACCGGGACCAGGACCAAGACTGGTGATGGCTGCAGGCAAAGCTGGTGGTGGCCTGGGGTGAGGGTCAAGCTGCCACCTCTCCCTGCCCTGCCTGTGCTCTCAGCAGCCCAGTGCCTTCCTGCCTGCCCAGCAGAGACCCAGCTCCGGGGACACCCCGGCTTGTCTATTTGTTGGCATTCACCTCTCGATGCAGCAGACTCCAGCCAGAATTATGGCAGCCATATCTTGGCTCATGTTTACTGCACTCTTCCCCTTCCACAAGATGCCTTTGTTCTCCCCCTTTCTCCTCCTGCACCCCTCCTGTCTTGCTGGCAGGAGCAGCAGGGTTTTCAGGGTGGCCTTCTTGTCTTCATCCCTGGGGCCGCAGAGGAGCCCCCTAGCAGCTGCCGCCTGATCTGATAGCATCAGATCAGGGACCAGTTGAAGAAAATGCTGTAACGAGAGCATGCGCTAAGCATTGAACGACAAAGCAGGGTGTGCATGCAGGGTTTTCTGTATGTGTGCATGTACCTTCCTTTGCAGAAGTTCCTGAGGCATGAACATGGCCCCAGGTGACCTCCTTCTTCAGGAACATTACCCCAAGTGACCTGTAGGGTTTTTTCTCTCTTTTCTTTTAAATATTTTATAAACAAGACAAAGCAAAAAACCCAACCTCATATGAGTTTAAAGCTTTATTTATGGCTTTCTGGTGTTCTCATGCTTAAACTGTGGGAATCTAACTTTCCTAGACAGCTGCTGTAGTTGTTGCAAGTTTTCCTGCAGATCTGAAGGGTAGCTGTAACCGGGCTAGGCAAGGGATGTGTTTTGGTGTTTGGGATGAGGCTTTTAGGATTCAGGTGGTAGAGGGGATGTGCATGGTGAGGAGCAGTTGCGTGGTGTGCTGTGCTTGGAAAATCAGGTGTGGAGGAGAGGTGGGGCCAATGCAGCAGTCCCTGACCTCTCAGAATCCGGTGGGCCAAGTCCCAGGTTCGATGCCCATGGAAACTGGTGTCAGTTTAGGGCTGGCTGGGGGCAGAGGGTGATGTTTGTTTTTCCTCTGGGAATAGGAGCAGTTTTAAAAGAGGAGATTGGAATTTTTGCCATGTCTTCCCAAAACAACAGTATAGGGCACTGCAGGCTGGAAAGTGTAATTCAAGCTCCCATCTTCTGTGCCCATCTGCTTTTCACTTCTGTGCGGTGTATACTTTTCATTTTTGATACTTAATGAAAAGTGGCTTTAACATACCAAGATGCTGTTGCAACATGAAAATTAATTCATGGTAACAATGTCAAGGTAGGTGGGTCTCTATTTCATTCCTTGTTGTGTAAGAAACAGATTTTCATGTGACTGACTGGAATGCATCTCTCCTGGAGCATGGAGCTGTGAGGGAGAGGTATGAGGAGCCTACTATAATAGATTACTTTGGGTTTAAAAAAATAGTCACTATTATATGTATGTGTTTTTAGCAGTAGATACATAAATTTCCATATTACAGGGCTAAATTGTGGTACCACTGAAATCCAGCAGGAATTTTGCTGTTTGATTATATTGAGACTCAGTATTTTTACTGTGTATTGTAAAAATAAATGAATTTTAATAGTGTTTAGGGCGACAGAAGTGTGTCTAGCTGAGCCCATAACCCTGTTGAGGCAGCAGCGTGGATTGTGCTCTGCTTTATGGTGATGACACACCTCAGTCCAAGGCACAGAAGTCCTTGGCAAAGTTTATTGTCTGTGTTGCTTGGCTAAGCTTAGCACCACAGCTATGGTGGCTGTTTGCTCTCAGCTTACCCAGTGGTGAAGTTGCTTTAATAAATTTTCAGTATGGAATTAAGTTACTGTATTGCAAAATTCCTCTGAACTGAGGCAGGCACTCCTGTTATCTGGAGGAGACTTTCATTGCTGAGTTTGGGGTAGTGACTCAGTAAAAGTTATCTGTGGAGTACTAAATTTGGAGGCGTAACCAGGAGGTTGCCACGATAACAAATATTAGAACTTGCTTTCTGGGAAGTGCTTGTAATTTTTCCATTGATGGCCATTAAATGGCTCAAGATAAATGAAACTTTTTATTAGAACTAACATGGTCTCTGTGTGCCCCTCCAGGGTTTTGCAGACTTGCTAGTGATGAAATGAAGAAGGGAAATCCAAATTAGCCTCAGTCGTATAAACAGCACACCCCTTTTTTAATGTTGTTTCTTATTTTTGCCATTGAAATATTTGCTTAACTTGGCTTTTATGCATCTTTCTATGAAATATTTACCCCATAACTGTTTGTATAAACATGCTTAAAATTCTGCATTGATTTTTTTTCTTGGCACTTCTAAGAAATTTCCTGATGCACAGCGTGATCACACAATTACTGGTAGAGCTTTTATTGTAAGTGGCCTAAAACAACTCTGTGTATTTATGTTGAAAATTAGGAGTCAAACCCAGAAGCTAAAGGATAACAATATGATGTGTTAATTTCTTACCCTCCATAAATTGCTTATTTATAAAAGTCCATGTTCTGCAGCTTAGTTTTTACCAATAGAGCTTTTTTTCCCATTTCAAACCGCCTCTGAAGTTGATCCATATCATCTGTTTTAGAAAAGCTGCTGTTTCCATAAATCTCCCCTAATGTCCCTTAGCCTTTTTTTCCCACAATTTCTTTAAAATTCCCTGAGGTTTTAATTCGCTTTGTGAATGACACAATGATCTAGTAATGGGAGCCTAGAAGAGCAAGCCAGGGGCTTGTGAGTCCTTGCTGCTGATGTTTTCTGCGTGGCTGCATTCTGCTTTTTCCTTCCCCTGCTCTTGCTTTCACGTGTGCAACCACCCTCCAAGTTACCAGCTCACCTCTCGGCTTCACCAACTTTGGGATTTTAATGGGGAGCCTCTTCGGAGTGCTTTTCAGGTTTAAAGTTCACAAAGCAAACGAGTGCATTATAAAAATTCACTCTCGCCTGAGTCTTTGGCTCTCCTAATCTTTTTTCAATGGGGCAGGGTGGGGGAAGGGACATAAAATCAATTTTTAAGCAATTAATGATGCTTTTCTTGAACATACTCTATGTGTAGGCAGCCCTAGGAATACAAGCTAAAACTGTGCTTTTGGACTTACTTTGTTTAATCTCTGGAAGATCTTTGGTTTGTGTGTGGTTCTTTGCTTTGTCCCTTCTTACACTATCTGTCAGTCTCTAGACAGGATTTAGTGAAGAACAAAACTGGGTATGTCATATTCAAATAAGGCATGTGTTCAGATAAGTGCAAGAGTCACGGCTAAGGATGCTTATGCTAAGAGGTAAAATAATTAAATCAGCTTTTAGATGATGTCTAGAAAAGCCCTTCCTTGTTGAAATACACCAGGGTGTGGTGGTGTGTTTGGTGTTTTGGTTTGGATTTTTTTTTCTTTATTTTTAGTAGAGTTCATAAAATCTTTGGAGGATTAGGTCACACCCTTTATATAAATACATGCAGTGTATTTAAGAGCCTGATTTGCAGAAATACTGATTGTATTAACTTCAGATTGAGCTCGAGGAACAGTTGTAGGTACCTCCCACTTCTAAGGGAAGATATTTAAAAAGTTGCAGAGACTTACTAGCTTAAGTGCCTTGTTAGTTGCTTGTGCTATTTTCCATCATAGTGTCAAGGTAAAAATTACTTGGGGAGAAATAATTGTTCCAAGCCTGCTTAATTCAGTTCAGCGAATCTGACACCTCCTCTGTCATTTTTATTTATTTATAAAAATGAGAATGAGTTGGGCACCTGTCAAAAGCAGAGGAATACATGATGGCATTTTCTGTTACAAGAATGTTTTATTTTGTTAAAATGCTGTAGCTGCTTGCAATCATATTACAGAAAAGATTTCTCTAATTGTGTTGGACACCTCATGGTAGTTTTAAGTCCTTCTGCTCCCACCATGAGGTAGCAGAGATGCAATTCACTCTGAGATTGTTTTCAGCATAGCTTAAGAAATTGCTTTATACTTTCCTGTAATTTATGTAGCTATCCTTAAAACTGCTGTTTATAATGAAACTTCATTTACATCTTCTCCCACTGGAGACAGCTGTAGGTTAGGACTAGCCTGACTAAGCTGTGCCAAAGGTAGGAGTAAGGAGTTTTTTACATGCTGATTAATTCTCTTTTGCTCCTTTGGGAATATCTGGTATTGCTTAAATTGATTGCTGTAAGCAATATGGCAACATTTTTGACCTTCTAAACTGAAATTCAGCAAAAAAAAAAAAAAAAAAAACCAAACCAAAAAAACCCAAAAAGATAAACCTCCGTGTTTCAGTTTTACATAACCATACAGTTGAAATACAGTGATAAAAAACAGAGAGGTGTCATCTTCTGTAGTGGTGGCGTTGGCTGGTGATCTCAAACTCTTGGACAGCGGTGGAATCGGAGAATGTGGTAGTTGACCATCCCCTGCATGGGGAAAGTATTGGGTGAGAAAGTGTTTTTCTTTCTCTGTAATCTGACTTCTGATCTCTCCCATGCCCTAGCTTTGTGAATCAGAGCACCCATTCCTTGCCTTCATTAGGTGTTTCCCATCTGTGCTGCTGTTGTGTAACTAAAGACAGAGGTAGCTTCCAGTATGCTTATTTTTCTACACAGTGCGCCTGTAGAGCTTTGTGGGAAGTGCTAAGCCAAGGCTGTTTGTTGCTTTCTGAAGTTAATTTACAAATGCGGGGTGCCAGGTGACCAGCAGTAGTCCTCACGGGGCTCCCTTTGTCGCTTGAAGGCCAGACCACTCTGCTGTCCCCCTTCGCCCCACCTCCCAACTTCCCTCTTCCTTCCCTCCCTCCGCAGATTCCCCCCAAGATATGATAATGAAGCAGGTGCCCTGCATCGCAGCTTTCTGCGAGCGTGAGAAACAGCAGTAGGTTTAGAAAAGCCAGAGCTGAGCTGGAGGAGGAGGAGGAGGCATTACTTCTTAACCTGTTGGCAGTCACGTCAGTCATGGCCATGCGGGCCGCTGGCACACCACACGACCGTCCAGTTGCCCAGGGGAGAATAAAGTGGGGAGTGGATCTGCTGTGCCCCGAATTAGCCTGTTGTCACTGTGGGACCCCGCGTCAGGGCCGTGAAAGGTGCGGAAGGAGATGGGCTGCGAGCTGCGGGGCCTTCGCCTGGCGCAGGCAGGCCGCGGGCTGACCTCCCCACTGGGGAGCAGCCCCGGCGTCAAGCCCGGCCGCCTCATTGAGATTCAGGGCACAGGCGGTGCCTCCGCAGCTGTACGCTGGAGGCGGCGGCCGAGGAGGCGTCCAGAGAGGGGCCAAAAAGAAAATCATCAAAGAACCGGCCCCCTTCACTGCGCCTCTGAATAGGCAGACAAACCAGAGGTCCTTCTCTCTCCGCAAGCGTGTTGGGAAAGACATTAGCATAACCTCTTTTTTTTTTTTCTTTTTTCTTTCTTTTTCTTTTTCCTTTCTCCAAGCTACTGAAAACCTGGCACTGTGTTTAAATATCTTGTTTTGACAGTTTGTTGAGGGAAGGGAAGAGTGCTGCACCAGCCTGATGGGTGTCTGTGCAGCTATTTTTAAAAAAAAAAATACATATTTGAACTGAGAGTGTTCATTCGGGTCACCCTAGACTTAATTGTTTGGTGTCAAGTCGTTAAGATCCAGAATTAGCTCGCTGTGTTTGGAAAGGGCTTGCTTCCGAGTCCTTCAGAAATGCAAAGGCAAGTTTTCAAGCCCTGCTTTCTTTTTCCAAATCTGTTCTGATTTCTGCTGGTTTTGAAGTGAGCGGACACTTACCCTATTTACTCAAGCAGCAGAAACTAACTGTAAATCCCTGTCCCGCTCTTCAGCACGCACGACATGGCAGCTCCTGAAAGCTTCATGTCTTTAAGGAAGCTGGCATCTGTTTCACCGAAACCTTATTAGGCCGACAGGATGCAGACCACTTCTCGTGGCCATTGAAGTCTCAGAAATGAGTCATTCCGGCTTTGACCGGTGGCACATTAGCGCTGCGATTGGCATAATTTTCATGTTTCCCTCGGACAGTTCAGGGCTGTACAGTCAAGGAATGTTGTACATCTTCGAAGCATGTGGGAACGTGGAAAAGGCTTGCATAACTCAAAAGCTCTAATATTTTGAGTGTTAACCTTAACTGTAATTAATGGTGCTACTTCTGATGCTCAGAGCAGAAAGTTTAATGCATTATTTATCCATAGATTTGTGGTAGTCACTTGAGTGCATTTCATATATCTGAGAGCTTGTTTTCAGTTGGTGCTCCTGGGCTTGTTCTGGTTACTTTGGGGCATAAGAAAGTTAATAGTTGATCCAGCACTTTCGTAAATATCAAGGGTATCATTGGATGCTGACTTGGTTAACCTAATGATTTTTTTTTTTCAAACCATTGGTATGTATGAGTTGATTAAAAAAAAAAAAACAGAGGCTTCTTAAATATAGTCTGTTCTGAATTAAAGGGTGTGGTGTTGGCTTTGAATGAGCTTGATGCAGCAACAAGCATGCAGCAGTTGGTAAATAAAGATGGATTTTCTTTTGTTCTGCTGGTGCTTGCTGCTCATTATTCTCCACTTACCCCATGAGCTTCCCAGGGAGTGGCAGCTGTTTCTGATGTTAGACACTCTATCAGTGGTAGACAGCTCCAGATTCGGTGAGATACTGTTGTGGGGAAGAGAGGAAAATAACCTAACCTTGCATTATTGTAAATCCTCAGTAGAATTAACTTTTCATGAACCAAAAGAGTTTTGTGTTTAACTTTTTCTGAAATATTCAGGCGTAAGTGTGCTTTGCAGTACGTGTTACTGTGAAAAAGCTTTTCTGGCATGAGATGGATTTACATTCTAAGTGTGTGTTTAAGTATTTTAATGTGCAGTGTGTGGGGGCAGACACAAGGCAATAAAGGGAAATCGGTCTATAACAATCTTCGTGTATATTTCCAGATATATACAGTTTGGGAATCTTTGCAATTTGGAAATTGCTTGGAGTGAACAGAATGGTACATAAAGATTTTAAATAATAAAGCTAGCAAGCTACAGAGGAGTCTGTTTGGTTCCAGGATTTTATATGTAGGATTTATAACCCATGCTTTACTTTCCTGTCTCTGCAGTGTTAGCATTCTGTTACTGAAAACAAAGAAGGCTCTGCCAGGGCATTACACAAGCAATGAATCACAGAGGAAAAAATGTTTTGCTTTGTAAATTGTTCACTTTTCCATGGTGGATCATTATTATTATTATATTTTTTTTTTTAGTGTTGTCTGATAAAATTTGCCACACATGCTTGCATTTACTGTACTTGGTTCAGTTCTTCTAGTGTGACTACATAACTACTAATATTAGTGACTTCAAGTAACTTTTTGCTTATTATTCTTAAAAACAAAACTGCAACAGGAACAAAAAACACAGGGCAAAAATTGAAACAGCTCAGTTCACTCTTCAGGCATGACAGCTTACTGAGTATATCAGAGGAAGGAAAAGGTGTTAATGTTTTTCAGTCAGCTTTGTCCCAGCAGTTCCACATAATTATTTTTTTGTCTGTATTGACAAACTCCCTTTTCTGCCTAAAATACTCGTATTTACTGTTGTGATCAATCCGGTCCACCTCACAGGTTGTAGGAAATTTATAGTGGTTTAGCTAGTCATAAAAATATAACCTTGTTTCTTGAGAATATGCACTTTGTACATTTTCTTGATGACTGCGTTGGTGAATCTGTGTTTCAGAACTTCTCTAGAGGAGTGATAGTTTGCTCAGACTTGAATGTAAAACTATACTTACAGATAGATACTTGATTGGGAAGTCACACACCAGGCAGTGTCTTGCCACTTTGCTGCAAGATGCAGAAGTATAACCTCAGTGTGTTATGATAAAATTTATACCACAGATGCTGCAGTGTGCCTCGTACTGTCCTTGGCAAGAGCAATAATCAGTAATATGTCTGCTTGCCATATTACAGGATTCATCAAGCTCCACACATGTGGAAAAAGAAGTTTAAAATCTTACTTGCAAATTAAAAGGTGGATCAGGAACCAGAACCAGCTAAAGTAGTGCATGAAGGAAGGTCCAAGTAGAATGGTCTTTGCAAAATGGCTGGCAGTAATGAAATCCTTGATTTTTCACACAGAGTGAAGAAAGAGTGAGTGTGGAGGAGGATGCTATATATGTATGGAATACACCATTTTAAAGTCTATGTGATTAATCTCTTAGATGATGTGTCTCTAACAGAGAAACAGATCGGTGGAATAAAGCTGTAAGAAGCATGAGAGCCAAACATAAGCATCTAATCTAAGAGGAAGAGTCTCTTGTGACAGTACAGTGTAATTTGGTGTAAAATTATGCATACTTTACTGAAAATAACCAGATAATAATTTCAGAATCTGCAAAAAATAAATGTCTTCTATGTAAATAACGATGGGGAAGACGTGTAGCATAGATTAGGGAGTAAGGGAAATGGAAACTCTGTCTTGCCCCTCTTCAGATATTTTTCATCCCATCCAATCTGGATTTAGTCCTAAATGCAGGTATGATAAGGGCTATGTGATGGATGGTTCCTGGGTCTCCTGGGTCTGCTTTATGCAAGAGAAGAAAATACCAACAAGTCAGGTATGTAACAGTGTGTTCCAAAATCGTTCCAAGATCGTGATGGTCAGGGCAGCTGCTTCCCCGACCTGCTTACCTGGCAAACCTCTTGTCAAGAGCTAGGGTGAGCATGCTGTGTATCTTCTTGTCCCTGTAGTCACATCTGTGGTCTAATAGTAATGAGATTGGAGTAATCTCACTGATCTGGGCTGAGTTGGACTCATAATTTAAATGTGAAAGGCTTCATAATCTCCTACTGATCCCAGAAAGTTTTCAGCTTTTAATTAAGGTCAGAATTAAAAAGATGATGACAACAAAACCTTCTACATCTACTGCCTTGCTTGTAAATGTTAAGGCATGACAGCTATAGGCAAGTTCTTCTGAAATTCCTAAAGCGACGACATTTTTTTAAACCTCTCATAGGTTAGTATAACACTTACAGCTGTAACAAACGTCTAAAAGAAAGACTGAGAACGCTCATTTCTTTTCCTCTCATCTTTCTTGCCCTGTGCCCTGTTTGATGAGTGCAAATGTATGTTATCTGCAGATATGGCCACTGTTGGAAAGGTAGCTCTGTGACTGTCTCTGCCAGTTCAGTAACTCTTAGTTTTTTGCTTTAGATTAGAAAATTAAAAGCCTAATGAAGGCTAAACAGGTGAAAGCAGCAGCTAGGGGTGCGCGTGCCCATGGCCATGTGGCATGGGCTTTGGGGTTCCTTGTGCTTCTGTGTGCAGGAGAGAAAAGCATGAGTCTGAATGGAGAAGAAGAGACACAGCTAGTGCCCGAAGCAGGTTGAAACTGCACTGCAGAAGGAGAGGAGGTCTGTGGGGAGAGAAAGGAGGCAAAGCAGCTGCAGGGGAGTTCCTGGGGCAGGGTGCACATCGCTGGGAGAGAAATTACTGGTGGAGGAGAGCTGAGCAGCAGGAAAAGAGGGTGTGAGTGGAGCCTGGGAGAACAGGAGAGCAGCAGGAGGTTGCCACAGCCAATAAATCTGGGGAGTCTTTTCTTCTCACTGCTCTTGGTGGTTGTTTGAAGAGCTTGCCAGCAGATGAAATCCTGGGCACTGGGTACCAGCCGCTGCAGGGGCAGCATCACAGGGTGCGCAGGCGTGCTCCTGCTGTGGCAGACCAGAAAGAAGCTTGGCTCCTAGTCTGCTCCCTCGTCCTCTCCTTGATGTTGAACAAACAAGTAAGAAACCCTACTGGAGGGAGGAGGGTATTGCTGCTGCCCAGCTGTGGCTGCTTTGTAGTGACCACTTCTTTTTTTAAATTTTAAATCAGTTGTTGTTGGAGTGAGCAGAGTTGGAAAAGTGTGGCTGGTACGCTGATTAGAATTAACACCTTGAGTGAGGCTTTTGTGATTCAGCCGAATAGAAACATTACTGCAGGACCCTGTAGGACCTAGAGGGGTAGCTTTACACCATGTAAAGCTATTTGAGGTTCTGGAGAGACTGCCTGAGAAGATGATGACATGGACAGTGAGCAAGGGGGGAAACTGAGGCACATTGACAAAGTCACCCAGAAGAGCCACAGGTGGAACGGAACCCCTGTCTTCCTTCCCTGAAGCCCAACTGAGTCAACCCAGTAAATAACTGATGTTTTGATCAACTCTTTATTCTACTGCTGGATGTTTTGAATGTGGCACAAAGCTGTGGAACTGTCACCTGTGCAGGTTACTCAGATGAGCAGTAGCATAGTGTGAGCAAGGAATCTTTTCTCTTGATAAAGAAAAGGTGGAATTTTCTTTTTGGTGGCTGTACACCCAGTGTTTTCCCCTTCATATTGTGATATATCATCTCGTGTTTCACACTAGAGATGTTGTGAGAGGAGTGAGTGATGTTATGTAACTTAAGCAGAGAATTATCTTCTTACGTTCTAAAAGTGACTGTTGGTTTGATAAAGCAGTTGACTAATTAGTAAATTACCCATTGTTGTTTAAAATACTTGCACTGCAAAATGTAAATGAAAAAAATTTCTCCACTTGTCAGTATGAAAAATGACAATAGCAAAAATAATACATAGGACATCTGCTCTGATTTTTTTAAAATTTAAAATGCATTTAAGGCAGATGTTGCAGAATTTGAATGGAAGTCGGAGTAGATGGAAGAACAAAATATAGCTGTTTACCTTTTATGAAGTCCCATTTTTATGGTTAACATCGCTAGCAAAATCTGATTCAGTGCCTGTATTTTTCCACTGTTTGTATCAGAATGAACTGAATGTCCTTAAAACTGTTGCTATGTCAGGATGACATACAGTTTCAATATTAAAAATAAATAATATTGGTGGGTCAGTATTTCGGGGTGTTTCCTGATGTTCTTTCCCTTTGTCCATCCTTTCTTTCCAGGAGAATACATAAAAACATGGAGGCCGCGGTATTTTCTTCTGAAGAACGATGGCACGTTCATTGGCTACAAGGAACGACCACAGGACGTTGACCAGCGGGAATCACCTTTAAATAACTTCTCAGTAGCTCGTAAGTGTTTTTACCTGCTCCCTTGTCCAGTTTGGGGGTTGATGTCTTCTTGTAGTCATAGTGATGGTAAGCTGCATCAATAACATTCGAATCTGCCTAGAGCAATGTATCTAAACACTAAATTTGTTTATCTGAGATGATAACCCCCCCCTGTATTTCTCAGGAATGACTGTGATGTGGAGGTTTGATGCTCTGCTTTTTTCTTTTTTCTTTTTTTTTTTTTTTTTTTTTTTTAACTGTTTCTGGTTATAGAATAAAAACAGGTTTATTTGTTAATATTTTGTGTCTGTTACTCAGCAAGTTGCTTTAAAGTGAAAATTAACCCAGGCTTGTGTCTCAGTACTTGGCAGGTAGGCACAGCCAAAGTGTTTCAGCCTCTGTTCTGCCACCAGTTCTGGCTTCAAGTGGCTTTGGCAGAGGTCAAAGTTACTTGATTGTTAGCATAAGAGAATGCAGAGTGAGCACTGGTTTTAATGAACACACTAAGTTTTTCTTAATTTTGAGCACAAAACCATATTTCTTCTATTAGGGCCAACAAAAGGGTTTGGAAATAATAACATCTCCTAAACTCTGCACTCTGTCCTATGCAAACATTTCCGCCTTTGTTCAGGTGCTGCAGCACAGGATGCGATAGTAGACTCCGAAGATAATTTCCTTTTCTTGCTCATGTTTTTAACCTTTCACTGTATACTTCCAGCTTTTATTTTCTCCTGTTCTTAATTTTTCCTATCTCATGATTTGCCTGTGTCTCGTTCCACCACTTAAAAATAGATCATTGTGGCACCTGTTATTAACAACAATCTGTTCCATGTTCCTGGTGACTAGTGGAAGTGAAGCTCTGCAGAGAGAAGGGTAGGGGCTTTCTCTCTTCATTACAGGGTAGCTTGATATCCATGGGGTTCATCTTTATAGTTGACCTTTAAGCAGGCAGATTTATTTTGGAACACCCTGTGCCTGAAAGAGGGCTGGGCAGCACTAGGAATTAATGCAAATGTTCATTTTTTTTTGGCTGGTACCAACATATACCTGTTCTGACTGATGATGGGAATAAATAATGGACATACTCTTGCCTGGTGCCTCTGTGCAGGATGCCAAGAGTGCTTTGGGGTTTTTTGTCTCTTTTTAGAGAGAGAATTGTCATAGTGTTTTCATTTCAGTAATGACATGGTACTTCCCTCTTAAGACTGGTATCTCCTTACGGATCAAGAAGGTAAAGAAAAGCAGCAGAGTGCCATTAATTCATAAATTAATTCAGTACTTGGTTTGTAGGCAGAGGCTTTTAACAAGTGTACTTTTTGTAGGACACTTCTATCGTGTTGCTGCTAACTGCATTACTTACGATAATTATTTACTGCAGCTCTGTGTTGAGGAGTAAAAGAAGATGTGTCCGTTGCCTTCTCTTTGTCCAAGTTGCCTTCAAAATGGGTTAACTTGAATTGGTTTTCACAACAGGACTATGATGCTTTTTTTGGCAGATTGAGCCCATCAGTCTTGGCATTTATAGATAAACAAGTTTGTTACCATGGTATCGGAGCATTGTTGAAAGAGACGTGACACATGACTGTAGAGTAAGGTGTAGCCCCCGTAAGAGGGATTGCGGGGAGGGTGGTGGATGGAAGGATGTTCCTAGCAGTGGCTCTTCCCTGGTGAACCACTGGCAGGTTGGGAAGGCCTTGATGACTGGGGGGGTGGGCCTCGTTGCCAGAAATCATTA
Source organism: Pandion haliaetus (assembly GCA_013401275.1). Lineage (NCBI taxonomy): Eukaryota > Metazoa > Chordata > Aves > Accipitriformes > Pandionidae > Pandion > Pandion haliaetus. The sequence goes on along the minus strand of VYZV01026141.1, from coordinate 7,038 downwards.
TTGTGGTTTTGGGCTCACAGAAGCAGCTGTTGCCCCACCAGGATTTAATTTCTCATGTAGGCACTGGCACGCAGTGCTGCCAGCACCTGATGTGCGGTTCCCTTCTGGGTACCCTCCACACTTGTATCATTTGGATGTGTTTTGCACCACAAGTTTTGCCTTTGAACTTGCTTGCCTGGTACTTTCATTTGGGTTAACTTGTCCAGTTAGCATGAGTGAACTTGAGCTGCCTTTGGAGGAAGACTCAGGCCAGAACAGAGTCTCGCACTGCAGAGGCAGCCTGTAGAAGCCTCCTGCCAGTGAGAGGTGGGGGGAATTCAGCTTAAATGTTTTGTAAAAATTCATCCTTTTTTTTTTTTTTTTTCCCAAGAGACCATGATAGTGCTGACTTTTTTGTTAATTAGTGAACTAGATTTTTTTTTTAATGAGATCACAGGCTGTCTGTGTCAGTCTGTTCTTTGGAAGTGGTCCCATGTTTCTGATTAAAATCTTTACCCTCTTCTGCTGTAAAATAATGTAGGCTTTTTTATCTTTGCAAGTGAAAGGTTTTTTTTCTCATGAATAGGGGGCTCTTCTTACTTGTACTAAAATTCATATTAAGTGATTTTGTCAACCCATGAGAGGTAGGAAATACTCAGTTCAGGAGAAAACAGTGAAAGAAGGTAACATCTAATGATGATCTGTCTTTTCCCTTAACAGGTATGGAGAAGGTATTAGTAATAAGTAGAGCATGCTTTCCATGTGCTTGACAGTCTCTCCTTTCTCCTATACCAGCCTTTTCCTTTCAGTCTGTGAGGGTTTTGATCATACATCTTTGAAAACTCATTTCTAGGGCCCCCCATGGGTAGAGAGGCTCACTTTTTTTTTTTTTAAAGTACATTTTTCTCCACCTGATTTTCCATTTAAAATCTCCATATATATATGTTTGTAATTTAATGATATGTTTAAGGAGTTTGTTTTCCCTGGAAGTTGCCTACTGGTGATTTTATTTAAAACAAACAAACAAACAAAAAAAACCAAACAAACAACCCAAAACTTCTGAAAGATGGTGCCTGAGCATTTAACCGTTGTTTTTGTCATATTTGTGTTCATGTTCTGTACTTCACCACTAGTAAGGCAAAAGGAATAAAAAAGCCTGTAACTAAATAGTTCTGCTCCAGAGACCCTGCAGATAAATAACCAATAGAGCCTGTGTTGTAAATCTGTGAGATAAGTAGCCTTCATGCCGATTGTAATCTCGGATTATCATGTATGTCTCCCTATTAGGTTATAAGCCTTTAAAACCATATAGCTGAGAAGAGCAGTATATTGTGAAAAACCACATGGAGAGAGGCTATTCCTGTTAGAAAGAAGGGATTATTTCTCTGACTGTCAAAAAGGAGGGTGGACTGTGGTGGTTTTGTTGTGCAGCTGAAAACGTAATTGCTCAACGATATGAGTGCTCCTTTTGGGACAGTACTGCATGTCTGTAGTCAAGCGTTTATCAGAGGGCACGAGATGGCTAGATTAGCGAACAGACTTTTTTGTCTGCTGTTACTAGGGGCCACCTTAGTCCAGCTCTGTAACTCGGGGCTCCTAGCTCCTCGCCTTTGCCATGCTGAGCTGTTTGGGGGCGAGTCTATCCAGTGGTGTTAGCAGAAAAGGAGCACTTCACATAATATTTTTGTTGGCCTTTCCAAAGTTTTATTTATTCATCATTCTCCTTAACTGATTTACTTATTTTTTTTCTTCCCATCTTCTTCCTTGAAGAAACCAAAGCAGGAACGGGAAGGATTCTTCCTTGACGTTATTGTTTTAAGTGTGATGTCATTATATAGGGAGCAGAATTTGACACCTTTCATCGCAAGTAATCTGCCTTTTACCTTAAGTGCTGGGGAAGCAAATATTGTGACATTTTAGAAAGTCACTGGGATAATACTAAGTGTCTTTCAAATACAAAATGGTAATTTACATTTGAATGCCTTGGTGTCTGTTCCTGTTATGAACAATTTCTCTGTCCTACTTACTTTAAAAGACCAAATGCCAGGAAAGAATCGAGGTTCTTCAGAGCAATTTAAATCATTTTTAACAGGCTGCTGTTTATAGTACTTAATTTGTTGCAAATGGGAAATACTTATGTTGGCCTCTTTGACAGGAAAAAACTGTCTTTGAAGTGGGGAGGTGGGTAAGCGACCCTCAGCCCATATTTGAAATGTCAGTGTTTCTATAGCAGAACCCCCAACATGCCGTGAATCAGACCTAATATTATACAACATCTGTATCTGTGCTCTGCTGTAGTGGCGCATGTTGCGGTACCTGATTATAGAAGGCAAGTTTGGTGCTTCTCTAGCTTGCCAACTATGGTAAAGAGCACAGAGCTGGTTTTAAAAGTAAGAAAAAAACCCTACTGCTTCATCGTTTTGTTGATAAAAATCCATGCAATTGTTGTATATGGGGAGAACTAAGTGGTAGCTTCAAACTTTCTGAAACCTATGTGGTACAGCTCTTTGGTAAAGCAATTTAAAAATGAAGCCTTCTGTATTTCTTGATATGTGCTGTTATGATTGAGCAGGGTAATTAGACAGCATATTGTTCACTAAACAAAACACTTCTATGTGACATACTTGAATTATAGTGGTTATTAACTGACAAATCTCTATTATTCATCTTGCTGTATGCCTTAAAGATTGCTGGATCAGCATGCTTAACAGATATCAATGGACAGTGCTGATTTAGGGGAAAAGTGGCGATGTTCAGTTGGTCCCCTTCTATCACAGAAAATGCCTTGTGTGGCTTATTATGCTGAAATTAAATGGTTAAACTTTAGAGTTCATGGCTAGTTTAAATATCTGTGCTTCTACTTCAGAATACTTAATCTGAGGCACTAAATGTGAATCTAAAGTCAGTTTATTTCTTCATAATGTTGCACTTCTGGATAAGTATAGGAGAGCAGCTCTGGATTAGCATGAGGTTAGAAATAGCCTGATTTTCTTCTTTGAGTCTTCAGCCAAATTCAGTATCTATTAGGGCTGCATTGTGCAGGCTCATAAAGAACAACCCCAGCCTTAATCTAATCACATTAAGCAGACAAAAATGGAAGACAGAACAAACAAACAACAAGAACAAAAAAGAGCAGCAGCTAAGGTAAGGTGGGCAGTTGGGGAGCAGGAATTTGAGCTGAATTTATCAGAACTGGGCTTACTGGACTGCGCCAGCTTGTGCAGTTGTGTTCAGCTTTCATTGCCATTCTGTGAAAGAGGATGGAGGTAGCTGGAAGGCTAAATACGGCACTCTGCAAGCACGGCTGCATCGCTGTGTGGAAGTTCTTTAATCTCGGTGAATGAAGGAGTGCCGTATATCACACTAAAACCTTTTCATGACTCATTAATAAACTTTCTCTTATCTAATTGCAGTGCTTTAGTAGGATGCAGTATAACTTCAGCGTGCTATTAAAGAAAAATTAGATTTTCTTGTCATGAAAAATGTAAAGTTACTCATTGAAAAGCTTATAATTCCAGTAGCAAATGAGGCATGAAATATATTGCCAAAAATACGGCGCCCAAAAACACTGGTGGTAAATATTTTATCTTGGTGCTAATTAAGAGCTTGAATTTAAAACTGAGCATTCTAAATTATCACAATAATAAAATTAACCTAACGATACTAGTGTAGCCTTAGTAATGTGCACTGTTATCCTGGCTGGATTCTGTCCTTGACTTGCACATTGCTGATGGTGGAGGATGTTCATAGCTCTAGCAGTAAGCAGAAATTTCTTCTTGTCTTCATAGTGCCTTTTTATTTACTTGGAAGTTGATTTAGAACCCAAAGACCAAATAATAGCAAGCTTGTTGTTTTATTAACTGCAAGGAAAAGAGTTTAATGTAAGAAAAAAAAAAACCAAACCCAATTATCTCTCTTCCCCTCCCCCGGCCCTGCTCACTCGGTTTCTTAATTTGACATTCCTTTAACAGGAGCTGTTTAATTAGCATTAGATTTTCTATTAATGTAAATCTGAAGAATGTGGTGGTTTGGCTTCTGTTGTTATTTCATTGATTTTTCTTTTGTTTTTCAGAGCCTCTCTTTTAGTATAGCTAGCGTACCCTTAATCAGGTGCATTTTCAGGCCCAAATTTGAAGAATAAACACTCATAACATCCTATGAAGCTTAAAATAGTAGGTGTGATTAAAAAAAAAAAAAAAATTAATGCTTAGCTCTCGAGAGCACATTTTTATGAAAGAAGCAGTGTTTTTGCATGTAGTTGTACTTCTGTAGCCTTTTTAGGCTGTGCTTAAATACTGGCAATGATGGAAGCTGTTAGCTGCCTGTCTGTACAGCATTTGACTCTGCAGCAGCTGTCCCAAAGGCATTCTGAACAGGGTCTTTTCTGGGGGTGCCTCTGCAGTTTGATGTTCCCTCTAGTGTTTGAGGATTGGAAATGCTGAGTCTAATCTTCATCAGGTCACTGCAAAATGACCAAACATGCTCTCTAGCAACTCCTTGAAAGCCAAGGACAGGGTTTTATGTCGGGAAAGTCAAAGGGAGGGAATGTGGGGGTTTGGCTTCGGTTTCAGTGGATGTAATTGCTGCATTATCAGCTGACTTTGTCCATGTGCTCTGCTCTGGATGACCTTTGGAATGTAGGACCTGAGTCTGAATGGCTTCTGTGTTACCACATCACATTTCTACTTACCTCTATGGGCAGACCAAATGTGGAGCCTTTCTAAGCAGAATTTGATTTCGGTGCTGCTTAGATGACTATCTCCCAAGGTATTTATTGGTTTCATCAACACAGTAAATTGTCTCAAGTCTCCTAAATAAGTACTTACAGAGATTTCTATGGCTGATTAATTGCAACAGTTTGCTAGATAAGAATAAAGACAAATGATTATTTAAACCTGCTTATGTACCATGACTCTTTCTTCCTTGATTGTGGTAGAGTGCCAGCTGATGAAGACAGAACGACCTAAACCAAACACATTTATCATTAGATGCCTCCAGTGGACCACAGTAATTGAAAGAACATTTCATGTGGAGACTCCAGAGGAGCGGTATGTTTCATTCATATTTAATACATAAACTACTTGCAAAAGCAGATGCAAGTGTTCAGCATTAATAGTGAGTCCTTTGCTGAAGCTCTTATTTATTGGATGATGTACGTCTAGACTGAAAAGCGACAAATAATTTTTGAGCACCTCAGTTTTAGTGCGTGTTCCAGTATAAAAGGTACCTTAAAGGGGGTTTCAGAGAGTGGATTTTGAGTAGTAGTTATAAATGAAGTGTTGCTAGGCTGGGTATCCAAAACGGACAGGTGCAGGTGTGTACCAGCACACAGGTAGTTATTTCTGGAAACCTAAGGTTCATTTCTCACTGGAAATGTGGTATGTGAAATGAAGGGTTTCTGACCTGGGAGTTTCTGGAAGGATGAGCACAAGTGAAACAGAGATTCAGGCAAAGTTGAGTTGTATCAAAATACTGACCTTTTAAAGTCTTTTTAGACACCTTGTTTCTAAAGGAAAAAAATTAGTTGTATCATTGCTGATTGCTAATGTTTTATGCAAATTAGATAATAAAAGTGATAGTTATCTGCTGCAGGTGCAGATTTCTATTTCAGCTGTTAGGAAACAAAGCTAAGAGCATGCATCCTGTGCTCTCATCATTGGAGAATTGATCTCTTACCTCCTGAGAGAACAGTTTTCCAGCACAGCTATTCTACAGCTACAGAGTATTTAAATATTTACTTGCTCTTCAGGAACTGAACTTAAATTATTCCAGTACCATTGCCCTAGGGGAAGGGGTATTTTAAAACCCTTGTCCTCCCTAGATATGATACTGGCACATGTTTATTTTTAAGATCAGCAAATTCTGCCTAATATTCTTTGCTTTTTTTCTTCCATAGCCTTTGCATGCCCTGATTTAAAGAAGGTTCTTGTTTATTGGTTTTGATTCTGTTAAAATGATCAGAAGAAGGTGAAATCAAATTAAAAGCAAAGAAAAAGAAACTGGTCCTTGTTTCTTTTAGTAGCTTTGTGGTCAGTGACCCTAAAGGGAGTGAATAACAGTTTCCACTTGGGGGAAGATTGTGTTTCAGTGTTGTTTTGTTCCCTCCTAGCCAATTAAGTCAGCTTTGTGACACTTCAGGGCTCGGAGTGTTAGTCACCTTTGTTGTGTACGCTTGAGACATAAAAGCTGAGGGTGAAATTCTGGTCTCCCAGAAATCAAAGATACTCATTTCAGGAGGGCTGAGATCTCAACCAAGTCAGTAACAAATCTTAAAAGAGATGTGAAGGTAGATATGCCTTTTGCTTTCTCTGTGCCTTGAAAACCAACATTTCTTTTTTGAGAGAGATGGAGAGATAAAAATACAGAAGAAAAAGTTCTTCTCGTAATCATTCTGAATATGAAGAATGACTAGTAAATAAAGGAATGTGTTTGTGATGGTGAATGTAGTAGTCTGTGCTGGGAGTATAGGGAGAATCTTCAGAATGTTTAGCATTACCTTGCTGCCTCAGACAGGGCTGGATAGTGCACATTCAGGCAAAATCCAAAATAAAATATGCACAGGGCGGGAAAGACCTTATGTGTAATTGATGCAGTTTTTATTAGAATCTTATGTTGGGTACTTTTTCCCATGGACTTTGCTTCCTCTGGGAAATGATCTGCCTCTTCCATCTGTCACAAACTGAAATTCACATGTTCAGATAGGATTTTTTTTTTTTTTTCTTATCAATTTAATAGAA
>VYZV01026140.1:27884-55790 GCA_013401275.1 Pandion haliaetus | reverse complement strand
GTCCCAAACTCCTCCCCCCCTCAATGGCTGCCCCATCCCCAATATCTCTCAAAATTACCCCCCTTTGATCTCCAAAGGCAAGGGAGGGTTAATGGGGAAGGTGGGTGATGCTGGGGGCTAGCCCTGTGCTTGTTTATTCTTTGTCTAGACTGGGAATATCTCCAGGATCCAGGGATAAACGAGGCCAGAGCATCTGGACGGATAATTCATGAAGCTGTGAACGTGCCCTGCTGCAGGGTTAATGCTGCTGTGGTTCAGCAAGGAGCCAGGGGTGCACATCCTCCCCTTCTGTCCTCCTCCCTCTTCTCTCCAGCCTAAGTATCTCCTTCTCCCTGCCCCACAGCAAAGCCGTGGGTGCCAGCATCACAGGAGGGAGGAAGAACAGCAGGCCCCGGCCTGGGAGTTTGTTGTAGGGCCAAATCTTGAGTTACCAATGAATATTTATTTGGGGAGGGGAAAAGGAAGCAGATGTATATACATATACATTCGGTCACGTACATTTCCTCCCAGAAAAAGGCCCCGTGAACAAATATTACATGAGAAGGTCTCCAGATTATTATTATTTAAAAGCTGGGGTTGTGTCCCAAAGGGCTCACTGTAAAGGGCAAGTGGCAATGGGTCCTCTCTGGCCTTGGACGCAGTGAGCTGAGAAGATGGGGACATGTTTGGTGGCAGCTATGTGACAACATCCCTTAGGACACCTGAAGAACATTGGACTCGATCTCTTCTCTCCCCTGGCCCATGGGGCCAGCGTCCAGCCCTCAAACCAGCTTCTGAGAACTCCTAAAACTGTGCTGGGGTATTTAAGGCCAAATTTTTGGCCCCGGTCCTTCTTCCTTAGCCTCAAATCTCATCGACAGGCTGGGGAGTGGTTTTGTGATCCGGAGGCATGTGGCCCCAAGAAATGCCAGAAGGAGGAGGTGAAGCTGTGTCGTACTCGGTGATTGTATTAGCAAGGAGAAAACATGCACAGTAGCGATTTAGTGTTCCCATCTCGCCACCTCCGCGCCCCTACCCTGTTCTAAAATGAACAAGTCCTCACTCCCGCTCCCTGCCACGACAGGGGCATGCTCATCCCCAGCGCACCCCACTCCCACCCTCTCCCTCACTACTAGTGGGATATTATTCTGTGAAAGGCAAATTATTTTGCCCTGTGGCAGCTGGATGAGAAGGAGGGTGCAGGCTTGCCTGCACAGCTGTGCGAGGGAAGTGGCTGAGGTCAACCTTGCCTCCAGTGTGGTGAAGCGTCCAGTTGCTCCCCAAAATGCACTGGACATCCCTGACTCTGTGGAGAGCGTGGTAGGGGATGGGGTGCGGGGTCCACGCCCACAGGCACGTTCCTTGGAGGGTTTGGGGTGCCAGTTGGCTGCAGGGCAGCCGGATACAGGTCCTGCTCTCCAAAATGGGCCCCCGTCAGTCATCCTTCCCCCCTCAGCCAGGGTTAACACCAGGGGTCCCGCTCCGCTCGCCCGCGGCAGAGGCTGTCGCTGCGCTGCCAGGCGCTGTCGATGAGGCTCTGAGCGTCTTCGCATTTCTTCTTGATGGTGGCGTCCAGAATGGCCTTGTGCAGGAGGTCACCCTGAAACACACACACACACACACACACACACGCACATGTGGGGCAGGGAGAGGAATGAGTGACAGCCGCTTCTCCCCCTCAAAAACAGACGGGCAAGTGACCTGTGTCATAAATACGGGTGATGGAGAGGGACAGTGCTGACCCAGGTTCCTCCCCACTGCCCACACCAACCCTGGATGCTCATGGCCTGCCTTGCCAGGGGACTCAAGCTCTGAATCCCACATCCCACAGTTCTATGGACACTGAGCAGCTCTGTCGCTCTCCTGCCCTTCGTGGGAAAATTGGGCTCACTCTGCATGGAAAAATTCACCCACTCCTTCCTTGGAGGACCCCGGTTGCCCTTCCTCACTGGAGGAAGGGTGTGACGCAGCCTCGCACGCTCACCTGGTAGATGTTCCTCCATGCGGCGTTCAGCGCCGAGAGGAACCTCTCCAGTTCTGTAGTGCAACTAAAATAGAGGAGCCAGGGGGGCAGGAACTGCTTGCTGTCCTGAGCAAACTCCTAAACACCAAGAAAGAAGCTGGGCATTACCATTGTGGTCCTCACCCAGCCCGGGGCCAGCGGGTCCCAAAGCACCATGCTCACCAGGATACAGTACTCCTTGCCAGCTTCTGTGGAGATGGCGGTGATGTCGGTCAGCTCCACGGTGCCCAGCGAGCGGAAGAAGCTTGTCTGGCAGTCCTCGTGGCAGGTAAAAGCCTTCTCGTCTGTCAGCACGAGGCAGCAAGGGATGCAAGGCATAGGGGCGACACCCTGGGGGATCACCTACACAGGGTGGGGAAGGGGGAGTTTAAAATCGGGCATGAAGGAGCCCCATCTCCATGGGGTACCCTGTGGGGAAGCCTCTTGGCTCAGGAGAAAACTGCCTGCTCCATCCCTGCCAGACATTCCTGCTCCCTTCAGCAGCTCCATGGCGGCCGGGTTGTGCCCCAAAGGGGCTCCGGGCGAAGGAGGGGGTCGGTGCACCCACGCTTGGGGGGCCTGTCCCCGGCTCACCCCTTTGGAGACAGCCTGGCAGAAGTACTGCATCCAGTCCGCCATGTCTTCCTCATTCTCAGCGCTCAGCTCCAGGGAGGGCCGGTCCGTCAGGATCACCTGGAAGGAGTGGGGCCGGTCGGTGGTGTTGGAGCGCCGGCATCCCCCACACTGCTCGCCACTGGGAGAGAAGGGGGAGGATAGAGATCAGCGGGACAGACTGGCCAGCGCTAGCCTGAAAACAGCCTCTGTCTGCCCTCCCTGCGCTGCACATCACCCCTTTTCCCCACAAGCGCTTGTTTCCCATCTGTGACATCCCTTGCAGTTGCTCCAAGGATGGCCTCTTGTCTCTGCACATCATGGCAGAGCCGGAGTTGAGCACAGTGGGTTTGTGGAGGTCACCCAGTGTGGCTCTTGGAGGGGTATGTCAGCCCTTCAGAGGCAAATTCCCCATCAAAGCGTGGGCTCGGCATGCAAAAACCAGGAGGAAATGAGCCCATCTCCAGCTACACACACCAGAGCCAAAGCAAATGGGCATCTGTACCCAGCCAGAAACATGCAAGGATCGTGCTTTCCCCCGAAACGCCTCCCTGAGCATCCCAAGAGGAGCTCCTGATCCTCAGATCCCCACTGAATCTGGACACCGCATCCTACCAGCCACTTACCCCATGTTGATGGAGAGCAGAGGGGTGACATCCGTGCGGTCTGGGTACTGGTACAAGATCCCGTTGCTGCCATTTGGGAAGATGAGAGAGGTGGTAACTGGAGTGAGCTCGGCTCTGGCAACTACAAAAACACCCTCTGCCTTCAGTCCCACAGCCACTCCTGACCAGCCCTCCACCCATGCAGCCCCGTGGGGTTATATTCCTGCTGCTGGGCAGCCACAACTGGTGGCTTTAGCCTTCCAGGTGACAAGATGGGTTCTCTCTATCTCCCAAGCAGCTCCTGGGCAGCAAAGTGGTCCCAACACCTTCTCTGACAAGCCCTGGCTGACCCCAGTGCTGACCCACAGCCCCAGCACCCACCTGAGCACCACAAAGCAGGTCTTCCACTGCTCCTTGCCCAGGTAGGAGGTCCCCGCCTTGTAGTGCAGGATGCCGTCCTTGGTGACCACGTTTTCAGTGGAGATGTAGCTATTGTTGGTGGGTCCCAGCGCCTCATCCATGGGGTCTTCCCAGTGAACGAGGCCATAGAAACGCACAACCACATCACAGGCCTGCGAGAATCAGGCGGAGCAGTCAAAGGGAGGGCATCTCCTGTGAGCCTCTGCCACTTGCAGTGATGGCTGCGGTATCCAAACTCACCTCGCACTTGGACTCCTGCGCCACGAACTTTGCGAGTGCCAGTTTCTCCATGGTGGCGTCTGTGAGGATACTGGGGTACGGGGGCTCCCGGCACCCTTTGATCATGGCTGACTTCAAGGAGACCAGGAAGAACCTGAGAAGGAGACAGAGATCTCTGATGAGGCTGGGGCAAACAGCCCCTCATCTCCCTCATGTGCTCTGGTGCTGAAGGGGCTTCACTTCAACATGGGCGAGACCAAAGGTGACAGGAGTTGCAAAGTCTGAGCTCCAGGAAGGAGACGGGTGAGACTGGGAGATGGATACCCATCCCAACACAGATCCCAGTATGACCATCCAGGCCCTAAGAAGGTCACCTCCCTGAGCTGACAACATGCAGAGAGACCCAGGGATGTGCCTTGAAACTCAAGAACCTTGTCCCTGTTCATCCCAAATGACACAAAGGACACGTAGTTTGCATTGCCCAGAGCCCCGAGGCTGTCAGCCCAAGGGACATGGTGACTGCTGTGTATATCCAGGGAAGATTACTTTGGGCTTATCCATGCTCAATGCATTTCCAGCTGCCTGCAGGGTTTAGCCGGTGGCATCAAACCAAACCCCAAACCCCCACTGGTGGCAGGACTTTGTTGTGAAGGGCTGTCACTGGAGTCTTTTGCACTCCCCAAGTCACACTGGGGGTCCAAGGTGCTGGCCAGAGGTCCTGCACCCCCGGAGGAAAGTGCCACGATTTGCCGTCCAGTCCCTGCTTACTCGGTGAGAGCCACGTCTGCGGTGTCCAGCAGGAACTGCTTCCTCCGATTGGTGCACACCAGAGTCACTGTCTGCTGATCCAGCCCAACCTGTGCCACATAGGGTAGTTAAGGAAGCTGGTAGTTAAGAAAACCAGGTGGGGGATGAGGGGTGGCGAAGCAGGCCTGAACCTGGCTTCTGGCCCTGGAGGAGAAGGTCAGCAGTCGCTCTGCTGCCCATGTGAAGATACAAGCAAGCTGGGCACCTGCAGAAGCGGCATTTGAGGGGGGATTACTTCTAACTTTCCCAGTCTCAAAGATTCAATGGCCAAAACGCTCCCTGTGGACAGAGCGACCCACAAAAACACCCCACCGTGATGCTCCTGACACCCCTGTGGCTGGAAAGGTGAGGACCAGCCCCCAAACTCACCTCCTGCTCCCACCAGGAGGGCTGACCTGACCCAGGCTGCACTCACCGAAATGTAGTCCAGCTCGTTATAGGAAACTGCCTCCTCCACCATGTATGGCTTCTCCGCTGCCCCTGGGCACAGACACAAAGCGCCACATATGAAGGGGGGCAAAGGACCCTAGCGCTGCCCAGATCCAGGCTGCTGCATAGCAGCAGTGACAGACCTGCAAACTACACCATGTCCTAAGCAGCACGGAGCTGCAGGGCATGTGTCCCAGGGCTTCTTGGGGGACGAGTCAACCTGAGCTCCCTACTGTGACTGCCACCGCTTTGGGGGACACAAGGGAACTGGCAGGAGCTGGCAGTGAAGTTAGTGAGGTATGGTGCCCTGATTTATGGACAAGCCACCGATCAAGCAAGCCTCCCTCCCTGCAGCTGAGCTCAGAGGCTGTCAGGATGGGATACCTTTCCGGATCAGGTACACATAGCAATCTGTCAGCAGGACGTAGATCAGCTGCAGGTTCCCCTCCATGTGGCCGGTGCTCATTCGGATCATCTGCGTGGAGAGAGAAGAGCTCTCAGCCCGTGGCTGGTGCAGGCACAGAGCTGGTCCTTTGTGGGAGATCGATGGTGACCACCTTACCCTGAACAACTGCTCCTCGTTCTCCCGAAAGACGTGGATCATCAGCAGGAGGAGATGGTTGTTATCCACCCTGTGAAGAGAGACAGTAGAGGATGGACATAGATGTGGGGCTGCAAGTCCAGAAGGGCAATCCCCTTCCTTACTGAACTTGTCCATGATTTGGGCACCTGTTGGCCCCCCAAGACCTTATCCTCCTGACCCCTCGTGCCTCATCTTCATCCTAGAAAAGGATGGCCTTTGGCCCCCAAACTGAGGGCAAAGGAAAAAGTGCCAGCTTGAGCTCAAGATGGTTTGGAAGATGCTCTCCCTGCTGAGCAAACCCAGCCTCACCTGAACTCAGAAGGATGGGTCAGCTCCGAAGGGCTTCCCTGCCCTTCTTCCACGCCAGAGTCCTCAGCGCTGCTCGGGGAAGGGCTGGGCTGCTCCTTCTTGGGCTCGTGGAGAGCCTGGGGGTTGGCAGTTTCTGTCTGGTCAGTTTGGGGTTCATCACCCGCCCCTCCAGGCTCCTCTACTGCCCCAACTGCTTCTTCCTCTCTGCTTTCTTCTTCTTCAGGAGCCTCAGGGCTACCAGAAACATGTGGCGGTTGGCCAGGCCCTGAAGCGTCATGGTGGCCACCACCTGGTGCAGCAGCGTTTGGACTCTCAACGGTAAATCGGTAGAAGTCCATGGGGGCTGAAATCCCCTCACTAAAGTCGCCAGAGGACGATCCATCTGGGGTCTCCCCTGGCGTACCAGTCCGAAAGGACTGCCCAGGCGGCTCAAGGGGAGCGTTCCAGCCGCCGGGATCCAGCTGCCCATTGAGTCTGTCCATCACCTTGCTCAGTGGCTGCCCCATGCTCTCCATGGATGTGTCCTTCATCTCGGGGATGTGTAAAGCCAGCTGGCTGAGGGCAGAGCGCTCACGACCCTCCTCCTGCCCACCCAGGCTTGGTTCACCAGCTGGGGCAGCGAGACCATCATCTCTCTGCAGGTCTCCTCTGTCGCTCAGCCCGTTCACGCCACTGTCTCCACTGGCCTGCTGGGTCTCAGGCACTATGGGCACAGGGGTGTTCACCGGCTCCTCAGGCTTCGTTTTCTTCTTCTTGCCTGTTTTCTTCTTCTTGGCTAACCTGCATGGTGAGAGACCAATAGAGATGTCACCCATCTGTGCCTGCTTAGACTTGCAGAAGGGTCTGCAACCCCCTAAAGAGGGGTCCCACCCTTTCCCAACAACCTTCCTTTGCAATTTTCCCTATTGCAGAGAAATCCTTATACCAAGAACATCCCTCAATGTGCGGCCACATAGAGCCCCCGTCTCCATGCCAGCCGTCACAAGAATAGCAGGGTAGGGACACTGTTTCCTACCTACCCAAAAAAGAAAAGAGGCATCAGCTGCTGGACGCAGCATCTTGGGCTTCCTTTGGCTGCAAAGGGGATCACAAATGGATGTGGAGCTGAAGTGATGTGGGAGAAATCCCTGAGAGCAAGATGCTGGTAAGGGAGAATGTTCCAAGAGGATGTGGGCATGCCGTGTCCCCGTCTGCCAGAAGAGGGAGATGCAGGCCAGAGCCTGCTCCAGCCAAACGGCACACCGGGATGCCGGCTGCGGAAGTGTTCAGGCCTCCCATGGCACCCAAACTGCTGCCAAGTCACTCTTGTTTGGGAAGGGAGCGCAGTGCTCCTCTTCCCTGGTGTCTGCTGCAGAGCTGGGTGTGACATAACCCAGGTCCTCTGCTCCTCCCAGGAAAAGCAGGGCACAAGAGCAAAGCACTGGCCTGCTGGGCTGGTTTTGGGGTGCCCCCCTTCCCTGGGTGTGAGCTGACAGAGCCTTGAGCTCTTTGTCTGGGTTAAGGGCTCCGAGGGACCCCTGGGGATCTCCTCTGCAAGGAGTCAAACACAGGCCAGCAGGTCTGCAGAGGCATCTCCCTCAACAGGTTTAGCCACAGCTCACTGACAAACAAGAGGAAGGATGGGAGAGAAGATCTGAGACCCACAGTTGCTGCAAACCTGCCACCAGCTGGAAAAAGCTTCAAATAAAACCTCACGGATTCCTCTGAGCTCTCTGATATAGACTGTCAGGCAAAGTTGTTTATGTCAAGCCAGCCTGTAGCGCTCAGACCCGAGGGACCAGCTCTGTTGCCACCTACAGAGCATCAGTTCGTGTCTGGAGGTGTAAAACCACTCTCTCGTGATTGTATAAAGGCTACACCACAGTTGCTGTCTCCATTGGGCTAGAAGGGGTGGCACATCATCAACCTCTGGTGACAGATGATGCTCAGGGGCATGTTTCCAGGCCAGGCAGCTCTGTCCCTACCTGATGACCTCCAGTTCTGTGCAGCTCTCGGACTGATCCGTTCCTTCAGGGGTGGCTTCTGCCTTCTCCTGGGAAGCTGAGTGCACTGGTGTGGTCTCGGTGGAGGACAGCACGTCGGCCTTCTCCTCATTGAAGGGGTTGTAGCGCTGCGTTGGGCTCTTCACGGAGGCCTTGCTGCCATTGGCCTCTGAGGTAGTGGACCGTGTGCAGCTGAGTGTGTCTGTGAGGTCTCCATCTGCAAAGACAAGAAGGGAAGAGCAGGATTAACATCAGCTCAGGCACCTGGATCAAGTCAAATCAAGCAAAGCTGTGCGCTGGGGGCTCGGGGCACTACATGGTCACTGTACTGCTCGCAGGTGACACCACCCGGGCACCAGCAGAGCGCTGTCAGACCATCTTAGCTTCAGAGATTGCTGCGGGCAGCAGACTTTGCGAGGAGGGACAGAGAGGCCAGCACACAACCCAGCATCGCTCTGCAGTTTGCACCCACTGCAATTTAGACAGCGCCTGGAAATAACAGCTCGGTCACCCAGAAGCCAGCAGCCGGATTAAGAAGTAGAGGTAGCATCCTTATGAAGGAACTTGAGGGGTCTTGGGGCCATGGTGTTCCTTAGCAAGATGACAGTGAGCTAACGAGGCTGCAGCCCCATACTGCTACTTCTCCCCTGTGACTGGGTCTTAGGAAGATGCTTGCTCGGCTAGAAGGGCAGAAACAGAGCCAGCCTGTAAAGCAGCGATCCTTATGGAGCCAGCTGCTTTTCTCTGCTTGCATGAGACACACACAGGGAGCTGGAAGTGTGGTGGAGGGGGGGGATACAGCATTCACTGAGGTCCGAGGACAGCAGGCTGCACAGACAGGTCATGGCACAAACGGCTTCACCCATGTTAGTCTTCAGAGGGAAAAGCAGCAGTGGAGAAGGGCTACAGGAGTCATGCTCGGAGTTATCCATCCACAAAGTCATGGTTAAAGGAAGGTTACCCATGCCCTTCTCTCCTCCAGCACCCTTCATTTTCAAAGACAGCTAGAAACCTCTTGCTGGGCAGGGAGACCCCTTCTGAAGGAAGCCACAGCCCTGGCAGTCTGATTCAGGGGCATAGGTTTTGAGTAGGAAAATGAAACCTCTTATAAAAAGAAAAAAAAAATCTAATAAAGGCAGTTTTGTGACAGCCAATTTCAAAATGCTGCTTTGTTCCTGCTGAAACGCCTGCCCCGCAGCATGGAGGGTGTGAACTCTATTAAGGGAAGTAAATTGGGTAGATTTTTAATGTCTACTTTAAAAGGAAAATAAAATGTTTAAAAGTTATTTCAGCCCCAGGCTTCTAGCCTGCATCACCAAAATGAATGTCACTTCTTTTGCCTAAACCCTGCTGGTTCTGTTGAGACAAAACAATCTCTGTCCAAAATATAGAATTTTACCCCAAAATGCATTTGCTGAAAACAAGGAACTCTCCCAACTCTTAACCTCTTGCTCTGTGTACAAATGACAAGAAATGCATCAGTAAGCTAAGCTGGCGGGGAGGTTAGGATGAAAAATGCTACAGGCGAGGTTTGCTCAGCACAGAGGAGCAGTGGTGCAGTGGTGGAGCACACCAGCACCGCTTTGCAACCAGGACCCGCACATGGCAGCCGTGCAAGCCTCCAAAAAACCGGAGGGATCTGCCCCCAGCCTCCCATGGCTTCTCCCAGCCTGCACCCAACACCCAAGGTTAAATTGCTCGCTGGGCGTTGGGTTTGGAAACGTGGTTTATACCCTCTAGGTGTACGCTCAAGTTTCGGGGACACATTAAATCATCTCTGTGAACATCTCTGTACATGGGGTAGGAAAGAAGATGAGAGGGAGCGTGTTAGAGCCTAAGAGCAATCCACATGGAATTCAGGCAGAATTTCCCCAAATTTTCAGGTGGTACTGGCCAAGGCAATTCAAACCCAAGGCTCCGTCCAGCTTTTAGCTGCAAAGGACGGAACATGGGTGTATTTCCTCTGGGGGTAAAGCAGAGACGTCTCCTACTCCCATGATGTACAAAGGATATGCACAGGGACTGCATGTGGAGGAAGGAGAACAAGTTCCTCTAAACAGGCATGTGCTTCTGACCATAAAGGCCAGACATAGCTGACAAGTTGGTTTTAAAAGTGGTAAAACAAAAAAAGAAGAAGTGTAGCGACACAAACTGAGCACAGCCATGAGCTGGATGTTGCGGCTTCAAGAGAGGTGTTTTGACAGAAGAGAGCAAGGACCAAGGAAAACAAAACCTCCCAAATTAATCCCCGCAAAAGGCCAAAATTCAAGAAAGCAGAATTAATTCAGCTGTTTTCCAGGGCTTTCAGGAAATCAATGAAGGTGATCAGTTTTTCAA
This sequence comes from Pandion haliaetus, assembly GCA_013401275.1. NCBI lineage: Eukaryota > Metazoa > Chordata > Aves > Accipitriformes > Pandionidae > Pandion > Pandion haliaetus. Next base: position 45,506 of record VYZV01026140.1, on the reverse strand, counting down.
TCAGCACCCTGCATGCTTTACCCCAAAGAGGAAATCTACAGCGTAAGGTCAGCTGGCACAGTCAGGCTCATTTTGGACAGCCGCTGATCCATGCCTGCCAGCTTCGTGGCAGGGGCGATTTTGCAGCTTTTCTTTTGTAACCTGGTATAAAGGCTCCTTTATCAACACAGGCTGTACGCTGTAACATGTCGAGCAGCCACAGAACAGCACTCAGAACTCCAGTCTCACATCTGCTATGCCGAGTGCCAGGGCAGACACATTTAGTAGACACGGAGGCATTGTCAGAGGCAGGAAAACATCCCTCCACTCTGGGATATACGGCCAGGTGAGCATGCCTGCATACACCAGGAGTTGGGGAAAGCTTTGCATGTGGTCTCACAGATGAGACACACAACCCCCCACCTTGGGGGATATCTCTTCCGTTCCTTTCTGCCTCTACCAAATTCCATCAAGATGTGGTGGTTGCTTGTTAAAGAAATGAACCGGGAAGCATGCAGCAAGCTTCAGGTGGCAGCAATGCAGAGAGAAAAACAAAATGTTGTAACAGATGAGTATGTCCCACCTTCCCAGTCTCTGCTGGGCATGGTCTGCATTGCTGGAAAGACATCTCCAAAATCATAATCTACAAAAACGAGGGATAAAACTCAGGATTAGAAATACAAGTAGTGGGGAGGGAGGGGGGACAAGGAGAGTGTGAAGGGGATTTGGGGAGGGAGATGGGAAAGGAGAGAAACAAAACAATCTTCCACCAGTATCTGAAACGCATGAGAAAATAGTTAGGGAACATGGATGCAAATGGAAACCAGCTGCACTAACGGTTTTTCTGCTGGCTGTTTGCATTATGGGAGCTACAATGGGACCAGCGAAGGATGAAGGCCCTATTGTGTGAGCTGATGGAACTCTAAAACAGAAAAACAGTCCGTGGCCGTGTATCTAATCAGGGATCCCCTTTGTGAACTAATTTAATCACTCTGTGCCTCAGTTTCCCCACTTCACACTTACCTCCCATAGATACTGTGATGTTTGACTCATTAATGTTTGCAAAGCCAGGGGTCTGATTAAAGGAAAAAACTTGTCCTCTGATCCTAAAATCCCCAGCTCCACCTACACTCCCAGGGTAGCAAGAAGCTCCTGTTGAAATGATGAGCAGTGAAATAGTTATTGAAGTTAAATTCCTCCACACTGGGGGAAGAGCGACAACACCCGCCCTCCTGGGCTCCACCTTCACCACCCTGGTCCCGCAACAAGGGACGACATTTCTATGCATGGGGAAACTGAGACACAGATCACAACTGCTGTCCAGACACAAGGAATAGCTTGCGACAATACCAAAACCAAAACCTAGCTCCAAAATCTCCTGGATCTCTACTCCAAACCCCTCTTCTCTTGAGCATTAAGCTTCCATCCACCAGTTGGGCTGGAGAGTGTAGCCAAACCCAAGTGACCCCTCTTGCTCGGTCAGCAGGGACAGGTAGGAGATGTGCTGGCACCAAGACATGCTCTGCTGGGGGAGGAACAGCAATACAAGCCCAGGGGGTGCAGCAAGCACTGAAACAGCTGTTTATGCCAAACCTCTGGGGACAGAGAAACTTCTTCCTGTGACTTTTACTGCTAGGCTTCTCATGCTGTCTCCAACTTACCTGGGATGCTGAAGGTTTGAGGACATAAGCAAGTCCCCAAAAACAAACCCTTTCACGCTTACAGCATGAGCACAGATGCCACAGGTGAGCCAAAACCAGTGCTGTGCTTCAAAGCCCTTTGCTGAAATGATGCTAATGCCCATCCCAGGCTGTTCCTTCTCAGCATCTTTAATGTCTGCAGTTTCTATCCTGCATATAAAAGGCAACTGGCCGGGACCCTTGTCTCAGATGGAACCCATCTGTATGTGGACTCAGTCCTGAATTCACCACATCCAATTAACTGCATGCATCACCTCATCTATTCCAGAATCCCCCAATGTTGTTTTGTTCAAACTGACATCAAAAAAGGAATAGGGCCAACATATTTTGCATTAAGAACAGCAGCAGCAGAGCTGCTCCTTCATGTGAACATGCTTCATGCAGGATAAGAGCTCCTTGCTCCAGCCTGAAGTGGGTTAAGGGGGCAGGCACAAGGTATGTGTCCTCTCAGTTCACCAGGAACAACATCCAGCCCCCTCTGATAGGGATAAGGGGGTGACTATGACAACTTATCAGGCTGCTCAAATTAAGATGCACAAACAGGGAAAAACAGCATCTCTGAGACCACTGGCTGCCTTTCCCTTAGACTGCAGACATGGAGAAAAGGCTCTGGAAACTGTTCCCCACCACCTCCAGCATATGTGGGTCTCTGAACTGCAAAATAAGCAGTTGAAAAAGGTCCTCTGCAGCCCTGTGTACCTGCTCTGAACTGGAAGCCACATTCAGATACAGGCATGGCTTTCACTCCATGGGGAGATTTCTCCAGTTCTTGCTAAAACACACCCCCCCAGGATGGAAATGTGGCCTGAGGTAACCAGCAGGGAAAGTCCTTCTCTCCCGGTCCGAGGCAAAGGGGCTATCCACAGCTTAAATCCCAGCACCTCCCAAGGCAAACAGAAGACACTCACAGCCTAACTGCTGGGGCTCTTGCTTTGGTCTCTTCCAGCCCATCATTTGCTACCTCATCCGGTCCAGCAGCTCAGCCAAAGGGGATGTGGGAACACACAGCCCCGACCACACCAATCTCCAAAAAAACACTGACCTTCACTGGATGGAGCGATAGCACTGTCGTCCCATTCCAGGTTGGTGGAAGTGACCGAGTTGAATGAGTTGAGCGACAGGCTGTCTGAGCCATGCACAGAGCTGGGCAGGCGGTCTTCAAAGTCTAGCAGGTACTGAGGTTTGTAGTAGTCTGGCATGTATGGGGCCAGATCCAGGTAAGGAGCGTCCTGCAGAGAAGAGAGTGTGGGGTGAGTCAGGCTCTGAGTCACCGCACAGTTATTAGCACAGTCAAAATGATGGGACTGTCCTTGAACGTCCTCTGACTGTCCATTTCTGCCACCTTTCAGAGGAAACCCAGTGGTTCCACTGCAACACTGAGGGTTAGCCGGTGGCTTTGTGTTTATCTGGAGGGACACCAGCATTTTGTACCACACTTGCAGAGCTCAACTCCTTTATCCCCATCAATCTGCCCCACAGCTGGCTTCCCTGCACCTGCCTCCTTCCTCTTCTGAACAGTGAAAAGGAATAACTGAGCAATAGGAATAAAGCCCATTGCTGGATCTCCAAAGGCCCTAGACTAAAGCCTTTCCTAAAAGTGGTAGCTTCATGTTTTCAGCTGAACAAGAGGAAGACCAACAAGAAGGTACACTCTGGACCAAGCAGTGGGACCTCTGACACCCAGAACTCACCCTGCTCCATATACCTGTGCTCCCAGAGCCAAGAGAAACAGATAAAACACTCACTAGATCCAAGTCAAAGCGGATGAACTCCAGCCCAGACACCAGTGTTAAGAACAAGGTCAGATGATCATGACTGCACACCAGGGCGTTCCTGCAGCATGGGTAAAACAGAAGAGCTTTAGAAATGTGGGAAAGAGAAGAAAGAGCTACAAGCACCCTTCTGTTTTCTTGGTGGCATGTCTCTGAGCTGCCGTATAAATAGTCCCAGAGCTATGAGACTGCTGTTTGCCTCCTAAGAGCAATGGCAGAACTTAAGGGCAGATATGTGTGGCTCAGAGCAGTCATGCATCCACTACATGCTGTCCCCAAACTGACCTACAGCCAGATTTCCAGGCGTCCACCACAGCTAGGTCCCTGGACAAGAGCTGAGCAGCTTCTTGAAAAACATGGAAGAATATAAAGGCTACATCTGGGACTGGGAATATCAGCAGTAACTAGGAGAGATGTTTACAGGCCCTCTTATATATGACTGCGTCCACATCTGGGACCTTCAAAGTAATCATGTAAAATCTCTGGAAAACCCAAAAGGAAAAAATCAGACCCTGATCAACTGTTTGTTCCCCACGGGCAAATTAGGGCTGGCTCCTGACAAGAAGGGATGTCAACCAGTGCCCAAATGACAAGGAGCTGGGATACTCACTTAACATAGTACTTGTGCAGCAGGCTTAGATTCTCCTGGAACAGCCTCAAATAGCTCTCCAAGGAATTTTCGTTGAGGGCTAGGTACAGCCATGCCCGGCCTGAAAACAAAGCAGCAGAGAGATTTATCTGTGGGGAAATATCTGAGAAGCAAAGCAAGGCTAGAAATAACCACAAATCAGTTAAAACATGTCAGATTGTTCATTCAAATTTGTGTAATTTCAAGGGAGCAACTGACCATTGTGGAAATCTGGAATGAAAAATGCCAGTGGGAGATGCAGGGACAGATTCATGATTTGGAGTGGGAATGGGAATAAGAGACTGCATGGTAGCTCATTGAGAAACAGACACATAACTGTGTCTCTCTAGCGAGATGGGAGCCCTGCTGGCATTTCCAGCAGGGATCAGGAGACAGGAGAGATGGAGGGAGAATCACTCTAAATCAGCACAGGTGCAATCTGAGGTATTATACAAATTCCAGTGCAGAGAGAGGTGATGGTACAGTCTGTGCTCAGCTCCACTCTCACCAGTACAGGGCTTGGGAGATGAAGGTTGTTAGGATAATCAGGCAGAGAGGCGTCCTGCATCAAAAACGGCCTCGATGGTCCCAAACATCTGCTACAGACAACTTGCAGCAGGGGAGAAGCAGCATTGGGCAAACGACAGCTACAGCGAGATGTTCTGGGGTGAGAGAGGTGATGCCTCCCAGAAATCCCTCCCGACAGCACAGCCCAGCAGATCGCTTCGGTTTCACGGCAGCAGAAGCAGGGCTATGTCTCTGACTCCAACACCTGATCCTGAGGCACGGTGCAATTATTTCTAGAGCCACCATGCCAGGACTCCCACCTCCTTGGCCAAGGCAAGATGGACTCAGCGGGGAGCTGCCCACTGGCTCCCTCAATCTGCCTGCAGCCCCAGCCCTCAAACATACAGCCAGCACAGCCGGCCTGGGCCTCCTGCCAGATGTCCCCAAACCAAGATCTGCCCTCAGAGCTGGGGCAGCATCTGCAAATACTCACTGCGTCCCAAGTTGGTGGCCACATGTTGAAGCACTTCTATCTGTTTGATGGCTTCCCGGCGGGTGAAGTGAACGACCAGCACCCAGTAGCCCAAGGAAAGATCTTGCAGGCTGGAAGAAGAAAGAACGCCAGAGGAAGGTTAAGCAAAGGCTTTGTTATCTCCATTCCAATTACTGCCTAGATGGCTTCCCCGTGCTGAGCCCACACACTAGCTAAAGCATAGTGAAAAGCATCCCAGCAGCCCAGATGCAGGCTCCACGCTTACCCATAGAGCAGAGCATGGTCCAGATGTTCACAGAGCCGCTGCAGGACCTTGTCATGGTTTCTGATGGCTGGTGTCTCATCTTCACAGGCAGCAAAGTAGCTCTGCAGCTGCAAAAGAAGAGATGGGATGGCTGAAATGCCCTTCTACAGCCCACTGAGGAGGCAGATGGAGATGCCAACACTCACAGCCAGCATTAAATAGCTTTTTTTAATCTCTCAGCTTGCTAAACCTTGATGCAGGTTACTTACAGGGTGTAGCAATTGGTTTTAAGAGTACCCTAAAGGCAGTAACTCATAGGGAGAACCTCACCCACAAAGATTTGTGCACTTTTCAGAGACATGCCAGCAGCATGGCCATGGCTGCACAACCAACTTCCATGTTTGCTGAGCAGGCGGGCTGAGCTGCACAGCCTCCTCCTTTACAGCCAACACTACATTGGGGTTTTGGTGGTTCCTCTGCAGCAGTGCAGCCATCACAAAGCTGTTCAGAACAGAACTAAATCAGAGCTCTGGGCTCTGTTTCTGGCTCTGCCATGGACGAGTCCCCTCCTCAGTCTCAGGGTCTTGCCATGGGAAACCCTGGTGGGGGAGAGACATTGCTTCCAGGTAAAAAAGATGCTTCAAGTCCAGGAGCTTCATTCTTGCAGCATGCACGCTCTGTGCTAAATCTTTGTGAAATCTCAGCACAGTTTCAGCATCCCGGAATAGACAGGTTTTCTTGTTACAGGCAACTCGAGTAACCACCACAACACTGCGTATTGATTCCAGGCAGCTGAGAACTGCCCCAGACTTTCAAACACAGGCTGGTAAGGATTGCCCGGCCACACAGCAGCAGGGACTTGGAGGGTGCAGACTGCAGATAGGGATGGAGGCATGTGCATATGGGAGAAAGGCAGTTCAATTAATCCTGAGTTGTTTGCCTCCTTGGAGAGGTGGGGAGGCTACATCACTACAACGTGTCACTTCATGTAGCTGCCACTTTCTCAAAGATTTGGACAGTTTGACTCATCCTTGGTTAACCTGTTCGCAGCCGCCAAGTTAGCTCTGAAGACAGCATTGGCCCTGTGCCCTCCTGACAGCAGCCCTCAGAGGCTCGACAGCATAAATTGCTTTTCGGCTTCTGCAAAACTTGCTAGAAATCCTAGAAATCCCCTACCACCCAAATCCTATATCCCTTCCCAGCTGACCCACCAGCCTCCTCCTGCCCCTGGAGCTTACAGATCTATTTAGGTCCCCGTCTCACACATACTTGGCATTCAGGCAGGGAGATTACTCACCCAGGATATAATCTCAGCTGTATATGCCACATTTATTTGCTCTGGCTGGTGACAAGCAAGCATGGTTCGGCTGAGCCGCAACAACGCATCACCTGTACGTACATTATTTTGGTGACACGGTAAGTCTTTGCCAAACCTCATGAGTTAGATGGTAGATTTAAAAGACAAAAACTTGACAGCATTGTACTTGGTGAGTCTGACCTCTCCCCAGAAACTGGTTTCTCCTCCTGAATTATTACTAGAGCCAGAGGAACTCCTTTAGAAAATCTCCAGTCTCAATGTAAAAGTTATCAAGGGGGACAGAGAACACCTCACAGCCCCTGGGGAACTGTTCCCAACAACCCTCTTAAAAATATGAATATATCTAGCTTCAACACCCTCCTGGCTTGAAGACCTTTACTCTCTCTGGAGCTCTTAGGTAAGATGAGAGAGCCAGGCATATTTCTGCATGGAGCAGGTCCCAGCCCCTACGTGGCAAAGAAATGCTGAGCCCGAAGAATCACAGCCAAATTCCCTCATCCGATCGCACAGCACAGCTCAGCCTGTCCCTGTCCCATCTAGTCGAGAAGGTGAATCCTCTGGGGAAGGAAATACACAATAACGTTTTGTTTGCAGAGCCACCCGTCGGTGCTCCAGTGATGCACAGACTTTTTTATGACACCCAGGTGAGAGCCAAAGTGTTTCAGCTCAGCAGCTCTTACCCATTTTTGGGAGGAAGCTCTCAGAAGACCTACACTATTAATAGGCAGCCCAGATCCAAGCAAGGAGAACAATGCCCTAAAATCCCAATATTCAAGAACTATTTCAGGAGCTACCTGCAGCCAGTGTTTTAAGCTCACTCCTGCAGTGAGGACATGAGGAAGAAACGAAGTCATAATTTAGAGCCGTATCCCTCTAGCAATAGATAGATGGAGCCACGGAGGTTGTTCTCCAGGAGCTGCCTGGAGCTCCTTAAAATATCCAGTTTTGGGGGAAACTGAGGTAGGAAGCAAAGCCACTGCCATATGGGATGTGAGCCAGGATCTGAAGGCAGAAATTCCAGGCTTGTCCCAAGCAGGCTGTTGCCTCTGCAGAGAGCTGGGGTACCCTCAGAGGAGGGTTCCTGTCCTGGGTGTTTCTGCGGGCTCTGTGCTGGCTTGAGGAAATGCAGCTGTGGGGGACAGCTAGGGGAAAACAAAAATAACCAGGCCCTACATTAGCTTACCACTAAAATCAAGGAGCCTCCCAGCCAGCTCTGCACACACTGCTCGGAGAGGTCATCTTGGAGGGAACTTGGAGCCTGTCTGTGCCACTAACTGGAAGAATTCCCCACGACAGAAAGACTCCAAGCCTGGGCAGCAAGAGATGAGCAAATAGAAGCATTTCCTCTTTTTTCTTTCCTTCCTTCTCCAAAAATAACTTGGATCTTTGTTACCAACCTTCCTATGGCCAGTTCACAGCTCCCAACCCTCTTCTGTTGCTACATGTACCGACCTGCTCCCATCATCAGAGAATGCAAACAGTTAGCAAATGGTGGTTGTCTCATCTCAACATCTCCAAACATTGAGAAGCACCAGGGAATTCCTGAAAAACAGACTTCTCCCTAGAAAAGCCAAATCTTCCCCCTTTGAAGGCATCTAGGTTTTGAAGGACTCTTTCTCTGTGTTGTATTAAGGCTTGGTCTTAGTTTTAGCTGCTCTGCAAGGAGCAGGCAGCCTCCTGCTCCATGCAAACCAGCTACCCCTGCATTGTACCCTCTTCCTGGGGAGGCTGCTGAAAAACCCAGGCCCATAGCGATGTCCAGAGCAAACCTACCCCAAAAGGCTCAAGTTTGCCCCTCTGTGACGTCAGGAGCCGGAGGATGAGCTGGTGTAACTGTGCGTTGCTCAGAGTCATGGAGTCACACCGGCCCTGTGCACGTGGAACCTTGCGAGTGGGAAATGTGCACTCAGCAGTTTCAGATTTAGATTCGGGCACTCCGAGTCACGGCATTTTAGGATCTGTTGGTCACAGGGAAGCATACCAAGGACTCGCTTCTACCTGCATGGACAAAGATGTGCCACCATGCTCCCCGTATGGTGCTGCGTCAAGGGACGGTGCCATTTCCAGCATCCCTCCAAAATAAACATGGCCAATGATTTACATCCCTGAGCAAAGGACGTGCACAGCTTGCTGGAGCACAACAAGCCCCAAAAAGAGATTGGCCAGGCAAATCCCTGCTGAACTACCACATGTGCAGGGCAGAAACAAGACCGAACAAGCCTCGGGATCTCCTGGGTAGAGTCATCCCTACACCGAGGCTGAGGAAAGGCTAAGATTTGCAAAAGCTGATGGGGAGGCGTTTTCAGCTTGGGAAACAGGGTGAAGACACACACAGAGGAAAGGTATGGTAAAATAGCTCTTCCAGTTGGGGAACAAAATCCAGTTACATCACTTCCCAAAACAGGCCCGCCTGCTGGCCTGCTCCAAGGTCCACCTAGCCGAAAATCTGTAGGAATTACGACCACGAGCATCCTGGGGCAGAGGCACAGACTATGGATGGTCCCAGCATCCGACCCTGATCATGCAGCACATGGCAGAAGTGATGTGGTACTACCCTGAAAAAACAGCATTTATATGGAGTGTTTACTTCTCTCCTGTAAATTGCTATAAAACATAAACAAATAATTTGAAACCAACCTCTCCCTAATCATGGCGTGGTAGATGGACCTGTTTGGGAGGTGGTGACCAGACTTTATGAAGCATCCACAAAGCAGCTCCCTGACATACCTGGGCAGCAAGCCGGGCTGGAGGCAGGGAAAATCAGGAAGGAGGCAAGCATAAGGTTAAAAAGCATTAACCAAACGCAGCATTGCTCATCTCTGGGTTTTCTGGAGAGATGCTCTTCCTCTCACCTCCTCTGTGCTCCAAAACCAGAAGGAAGGGTTGAGGCTGGCTTGGATGGAGGACTTGTGTGGGGCACAGTGAATGCCTCGAGCCCTGACCCAGGGCTATTTATAGACATTCCTGTGGCCAAAATAAGCACCGTTGGCATGCAGAAGGCATCTCCGCCATTCACCAACACCACTCTGCAGCTCCAACTGGGTCCGAGCACTGGTGTTGTGACAGCGTGGGACAAAACCTGCTTTGGTGAACTGGTTATAAAAGCTCCTGCAGAGTCCAAACACTCGAGGCTGGTGAGTTAAACACACTTGAGAAGAACACAGAACAGAAGGGTGTTTGTCCAAGGGGAACAGAGAGCTGGTTTGCACAGTGGGGGGAACACGGGGTTTGTGCCCCTAACAATCACACCTCATCCCCATTGAGGAGAAGGTGGATTTAATTGCCATTTATCAATCACAAGTATATTTTTTTCTTTGCAGTGATACACCACACCCCACGCTGGCATGCATGAGAAAGGTTATAAAATTGTGCAAGCAATAGCCTACTAATTGCAGTGATTCTCAGAGAGTGTGAAGCTTTCCCAGCCCATGTGCAGAGCTGCTGTGTTGCAAGGGATGCCAACAAACAATTAGGGAGGCATGTTGTAAAGTCCATTCTCCAAATCTAATCACTCTTGTGGTGCTCCTTTGAAATGTCCCCAGTAGTTCTAAAACTTTACTGAAATACAGTCTCCTGACCTGTTCACACCTGGCCACAACCCAACCAAGTCTCCATCTCCCCTCCATAAATCTGGTCCACAGATGTTTGACTAGCAGCTTTCCAACACTAAGTTCATTTCTCTTGTTCTGCTTGGTATTTCCCTGGCAGGACAAACATGGTGAAAGAAAAGCAAACAGCCCAGTCGGGCATCCTTTGCATTCCTCCAGCTCCCTAACCACGGTGCTCGCTGTATGGGAAAGGCAAGAGGCACTTCGAAATCCGCTTTCCCACCCACAGCACAGCCAGGCAAGGGGTTTTCCCCAGCTGCAGGAATGCCAACAAAAGCAGTACCACAAAGCAGCAAGTGGACAGCCAGAACATAAGAGAAACTGCAGCAGCCTTTTTTCTGCCTAAATTCCTGTCCTCTCACCATCTTCCCCAGCAGCTGGAAAGACACATTCTCCAAGCTATCAGGTAGGTGGTTTTATTTGAGGGCAGTACTTCGTGAGCCATCCAGGCAAGCAGCTGGAGACGCAAACCCTTTGCTAGACCCAAAACCCTTCCCAAGCCTGCTCCCAGCACTTGATTTTCCACTATGCTGCACGACTGGATGAGGATAGTGGCACATTACCTACTGGACTGCACAGCCGGAATAACCTTCTGCAGCAAGAGCAAACCCACATGGTTTCCTGTGAATGCAGCTTGCAAAGCTGTCTAACAACATGATTAAAAAAAAATGCTGATTAAGAAGCCAGCTCTGGGTCTTGGCACTCAGTCTGGGGCTGCACCTGCAGCTAGGCACCCTCAGGTGCAGGTGGCAGGAGACTGACCTTGTCCCATGCAGGTGAGGACAGTTCAATCCCAAGGAAAGAGGCAAAGGGAAGGGACAGGACAGACATATAAGAAGATAGAGAAGCAACCAGCACTCTTGTACCTGCTCAGGAGAGTACAAACATTCGAAGGCAAATGGATAAAGAGGAGGCTGAACTACTCTGCCTGGAAAACTCCTAGTCTTCCATACCACCCAAAAAAGAAGGCTGAATTTCAAGGCAGGGGTGTTATTTTCTCTTGTATACTTGTATAAAAACAAAGCTCTAAAACTTCAACTCTAGCAGGACGTTTTGGAGGTTGCATACATGATCTGACGCAACATTCCTTACAACAAGCTTCCAAACCAGCACTGGCCTCAGGTTACAGCTTCCCATCCTAGACTCTGTATGCCTCGCCTGGGTCTTGTGGCTTTCCCGATGAAATACATCAGCACGCTCAGAGCATCAGCATGTTGAAGGCACCACAAGTGACACTGGAGCAGCCTGGAGAGAAACAGCATGCTCATGTTGTGTAGAGACAGGAGCCTGAAACAGGTGAAGCTGAAACCCACAGCAAAGATGCTCAGTGGCTGGAAACACAGAGCTTTGAAGCATTTGCAATCCAAAACCAGCAATGTTGTCACCTCCTGGGACATGCATACTCATCAGCTCCCACACTCCTAAGGCTTTTCCAGGGCTTTTCTTCATTATTTCTAAGCAGCAAACCTTGCAGCAGGCTGGTCCCATGCATGGCTCAGCCAACGACAGGATTTTTTCCAGTGGTGACGCTTGCAAGTTGCAGGGAGCTTCCCATTCCTTTGTCACAGTGAGCAGAGCACACAGAGCATGGGACAAGCACGAAACTGGCTGCTGTGGAACAGGATCCCTGTGCTAACTGAAGGCAGACGGAAAGGTCACATGCTCGGCACAACAGAAAAACCAGATTTAATGGGAAATAAAAAACAAGTCCAGTTGGTAAACACACCAAAAAACAAGTGAGCACAAGGTGCTTATGCCCTGCAAGTCTTGGTAACAGTGCTGCTCTCCCAGATAGCTGCTGCTTATTCACATGCTGGGCATTTGCTGTTTTGAATCTCTCCCCATAGACCAAGTTCTCTGGCCCGCAGTTATTTCAGTTACTCCTCTTGGACTAGGATATCAGAAGCGGGGAAAGCTGAAATCACTCAACAACCACTGAAATTGTGCAATCGGAGGCAGAGAGGCTTAGAAGCATTGCTTCTGCTCCTCGTACAAAACCCACTGCCAAAATTGAGCCTCCAAAACCAACTGCTCTCCCAGCGAAATGCTTTTGTTAGTGGTAGGACAAATGGGATTTTTTTCTCCCCAAAAGGCTATCACAGCCTTGTCCACCAGAAGATCCAGAGCCAATTTTGAGAAATGCCTCCCCTGGGTAAAAAGAGACAAACATCAGTTTAGGTACCCGCAGAATCTAATCACCTTGCAACTGTGGATGACGAACCTCATATCATCACCAGACATGTGCCACGATGAGGCAGTAAGAATTTCCAAAAAGAGATAAACCTTGAAATACTCAAGCAACCCAAGAAATACACAGCTGCGCTCTCAGCAGAACCACAGCAAACAGCTTTATTCGCTCATCAAACAGTGGCAAACCTTAGAGGACCACCAAAATAAGCAGTGTTGGAGTTGTAAGCGTTCGTAGACTTCTTAAAAGCACCTGAGCAACCCTTGTGTCTTCATGGCCAACTTACGAGCTCCATCAGATTGCTGCTAGCTTCAGCTACAGGCTTCAGGCAGCTGGCAAAGCTGATACCCGCGGCAAAGGGGCATGCCAGGACTGCCCAGGGGAGCGGCATTCATGTACTGATGTCGATCCCTGCTGCGTGCTCCCTGCAGCAACAACGGATGTGGCCTGGAGCAAACATGAACGAGAGGAAATACCCTGACAGAGATAAAAAACCCTGTGGTCTTAGAGCCAGCGAGGAGTCCCTCAATGGGAAGCAGAAGGTAAGGTTGCTATTTGGCTATTTTCACATCTCCAGAATTGCTATCTCTGTGTCACAGCAGCTTGGCTAAATAAATGTACCCAGCCAGAGATGAGCACATTCCCTACGTGATTTGAGGAGGGATGCTCCACTCCAACGCTACCTGCTCCTCTCCAGGACATGGGGACACAAAGCCATCCGCAAATCTACCCTCCCCCACCGCGCAGGAGAAGCAGAGGTGTTGCAAAGCAGAGCTGAGGGAGCCGAGCCTGGGAGACTGCAAAGGCATTTCAATGGTACAGGGCTAAAAATCTGATCCAGAGACAGGCAGAAAAGGCACAGTATTAATTCACTATGGGGTAAGCAGAAACCTTCCCAAAGTCATGCATAAACGGAGCAGAGCCAGAGCTTTTGGCAAGAACTCCTGCAACATCGGCAAAACATTGCTCCACCTCATTGACATGCACCAAGGATCAGCTGCTCTAGAGTTCATGGGAATGTGTGTCCTTCAAAGCCAGTAGGAAAGCCTGAAAAACAGACAAGACCCCAAAATCTTGGATTCTGATCTCTTTTCTGATTTTAAGTTTAGCTCCTGGAATTGCCAACAATGAGCACTCTTTAATGACTTTGCGTTTTCGCCACCTAATCACAAGCAGGATGGCAATCTCTCCTTAACCCACTGCAATGTCCAGGAGGGCATGGAAATCAACAAGAGAATACAAAACATCTATGCTACCAGGGCCAGGTCACCTGTGATAGTTTCTATCTGCCAGGAGAAGATTGGCCAAGGATGGATATGAAGCTGTTGGCATTTCTAGCATGCTTATCACAGCAAGAGTTCAACTGGGAGGCACCAGGAGGAAGCTCTCATCCCACTGCTGCCACGCACAGTAATATCTCCTAGAGGAAAACAAGCGCTTGAGTGAACAAGAGTCTGCTCCCCACTGGGAGAGGATGCACAGAAAGCGGTGAAGGCACACTAAGCCATAACATGCCCATCTCCAGCCTTCTGCCTCAATAGAGCCCAAATTCTTTAAAAAAAAAAAAAAAAAAAAAAAAGGGGTTAAGCATCAATTTGCACAGTAATTTGTGCTGGAGCACAGCCCTCTTAGCAGAAAGCAGGGTGAGGGAGCACTGGATGGGAAAGGGGAGAAGAAATGGTCATAAGACAGAAGTAACGAGCACCACAGCATCACTGTGCGGAGAGCATCACCCTCTAAATTAATTTACATCTCCCAGGGAGGACAGAGAGGACAAGCTATAGATGGGAAATCAACACCATGCTCACAATTCCCTTGGATCTGTGTTGGAATTGAAGTAGGGACCCAACTCACTACTGCTGAGCTCTCCCAACCTCTCCTGAAGCCACCAAGAGCAGCAGCCTCTTGACTTCGTTCCAGCTGGAGGAGACAATTTATTGGGCGTCTAAGTTAGATGTTCTGCCTCTCTCTGCAGTCAAGGTCTGATCTCACACCTCTGCAGTCAATAGCAAAGCTACTGCTGATCTCCGAGATACGGGTGAGGAACGTGAACAGGGCAGATCCAGCACTTGGGTATCGCACAAGAGAAACCCACAGGTTTGTAATTACCCGTTCCAAACAGGTTTGCATCTCTGCCTTTTCTCTGCTGTGTTCCGTCCCTCATATATTTCTAGGAAAATAAGATAAAACCAGTCCTGTTCACTGAGGCTTGAGGGATTTGCTTGGAATTAAAGCACTTTTTTTGCTGTCGATTTGTACAGAATTTACTCACTGCTTGTGCTCCAACCTCCCACTCCTGAAATTCAGAAGCACCCTGGAGAAACTGAAGTCACAGCCGGATAAAGTCCCAGCCACAGATCTCCATGGCACAAACCCTGCCCAGGGCTGTGCTGCTGCCTGTTGCCTTCCCCGTCTGAGGCAGAGGGAAGCTGACAAGCATCTGGATGGTTTTCCCTGGGCCACTCAGTGAAAATAACGTATTTTTTCTGCTGCTGGTACTCAGAGCCTGACATTGTAACCAGGTACCTCAGCCTTCAGTGGTGGTTCGTCCCAGTTTACCCAGTCTCGAGGTAGGGTTTAGTCCTGGCTGCCTTCTAAAATAACGTCTGACTTGCAGTCCACAGACTGCTGGGAGTCCACAAACACCTCTTTGGGTCTGAAGCAGAGAAAAGAAAACCTATCATCATCTGGCTGAAAAGCGGTCTGGAGAGGTGTGCACATCACTACAAACACGTCCAAACCCTCTACAATGTAAACCTGTAATGACAGTGAAAGTAAGGAGTGAGCAAACTACACAGCCAAGAAGCTTTTGAAATCAGAGGTGAGACACTTAGAAAACTCCTCCACGTCCCAGAGGAGTTAGTCAAGACAGACCCAGAGGTAGGAAGAGGAGGATGAATGAGAGCAGGATTTCCCAGCGCACAGCCAGGGCGTGGGAAGGGTGTACCTGCTCCCCAAACCTACCAGCTTACTCCTCCCACTAACACAAAGAAAAAGAGAAAAATCAGGAACTTGAGCAGGGAAGTGTTGGGAAAAATTAGTGGCTCCATAGGTGAAAGGGAGTAACGTCCCCAAGGAATAACTGCATCCTGGGGGTAAAAAGCAGGGGTGTGCCAATCTTGGGACTTTAACCACACAGTTGAGTTTGGTTTCACTGGGATGGTATAAATAAGTCCATCAGCCTGAAGTCTCACGTAGGTTCCTATGTTTCCCTGAGCTTTCTTGCTCTGAACAAGAAAGCAAAAGACACAGGATTGAAAAATCCCCAAATCCCTCTTCGCCGCTAGACCAAGATGGGCAGAGACTGATGCAGGTCAAGCCAAAGGTGTGTTGGCAGAGCTGTAGTTGATGAGTCCTGTTCAAGCATGGTAATAATTAAAATAACCACAATGTTGATTTTATACCATTTCCGACAGGGATCCCCAAGGATTTTCTGAACGCAAATAAATTATGTCAATGAATGCTGTGTGGGAAGTAGTATATCCTTATACATATGGGAAAACTGAGGCAGTAGCATTGCAGAGCATTGTAACAGAGCTTGGAGCAGGCTGAATATCCACTGATTTCCAGGTAGATAAAAGATTATCCTTAATTTTTAGAGGATAGAAAGGTGAGAGACCAGAGGACAGCGTCACCCATGGAAAAAAAGAGAAAGGCTGGGAGAGGTTTGCACATCCATCCTATGACCCAGAGGCAATGTCAGGCCACCCCTTCCTTAATAGTGCCAGGAATTCACTTGTGATGGTCTTTGTAAGACAAGTTTTCATGGATGAATCTGTGTCAGGACACATTGCAGATCACAGGAAAATTCTTATTCCATAAGGCAGCAGAAACCCAACAACTGGAAAAATGTCAGCAGGTCCAGAAAGCCTCCTTTCCCCCAAAACTTGGGATGAAAACAGGAACAAGACTCCCTTTACCTCCTCAAACAGAGCATGTGTTCTTTCTCAAACATGGCTGGAGCTCACATGTGGCCCAACACAAAACTGCCAGCATGTCCTTACAACTCACTCCTGTGACTGCCCCAAACAGACTCCAGCGTCCTGGTCCCCTTCATGCCAGCATGCAGATGCTCCCCACCAAAGGGATGGGCTTTAAGAAACGCTCTCACCAGCAGCAGATGCTGAGGGGCAAGGAGAAATGAGGGGCAAGCAGAAGGACAAGGTGAGAGGTGAGGTATGATGGGACATGTCTTCAGAGCCCTTGTTTTGAGGGCTCAGACCAGGGCATAGCCAAGCCACGGTGTACACCTGCCTGAAGGGAGGACCTCTGGAAAGAGGGCTTCACGCTGGACTCATCCAGATACCCTCACTGTACAACCCCAGGAAAAGGGGTCCCACCAGGATCCTTCCAGTCCTGTCCACAGGAAAAAGAAACCCTTTGAAAAGGGGGAACCCCAGGGGGTAACCCTAGTATATCCCAACCAGCAGAGACAGAGGCTTCCGGGGGTGACCCTGGCAGTGTCCCTTTGGCAGGGTGGGCCAGGGGGTGACCCCAAACCCCCACGGGTGCCTCTGGGGTATCCCATGGCACCAGCAAAAAGGATGTCTCCAACCTCACATCCCCAGCCCAGAGGTCTCTAGGGACACCCCAAAACCCACACAGAGGACTCTCTAAAGGTGCCCCCTGCTTCTGGCAGAGGGGATGGCAGTGTGTCCTTCACCTCATAATCCTGTCCCAAAGAGTCCCCCAGTGTCCCTGCGGTGTCCCCTGCCCCATTCCTTGGGTGAAGGGGGGTCCCTAGGGACTGTACCCCAGCACCACATCTCTGGTGGTGGTAGTGCGCGTCTGGGGGTCCCCAGGAGTGTCCCCCTGCCAAAGGCAGAGGCAGTCCCCAGGGACATCCCAGAGCAGAGGGGTCCCCACCGCTGTCCCCAGCCCTGCAGCCCTAGCAGAGGGGGACCCCAGGGCTGTCCCAGGCCTGTCCCCAGGCCCACAACCCTTGCAAAGGGGGGTCCCCAGGGCTGCCCTTAGCCCCACAGCCCCAGCAGAGGGGAGTCCCCAGCCCCACATCCCTGCCAGAAATGGCGGGGGGAGTGGTGGTGTCTCCAGAGCCACCCCAGCCCCGCACCGGGCCCCCCGCCACCCACCTTCTTGACGGAGAGCGAGATGTTCTCCAGGATGCGGTCCTTCACCTCCGCCGGCTCCATGGCGCCGCCGCCCACCGTTGCCGCCGCCGCCGCCC